>OZ026839.1:11488160-11557170 GCA_964023205.1 Lutraria lutraria | reverse complement strand
ACACTAACGTTACGTAACTTTAAAAAAGCACTCAAATTACTATTAATATCAATTGTTAGAAATTTTAGTGTTTCTTTAAACAGTAACGTAGTGTTTAAACCAAATTGTGACCGGAAATATTGTTTATTTTGTAATAAAGTTGAACATGAATATCATTTTGTTATGATTAGCCCAAAATATCAAGATCTACGTATTTCATTTATTCCAAAAAAAAGTATTTTACTTTTTCAAGTGAACATTTTTTTAATAATCTAATGTTTTGTAGCAATGGCCATCTAACCAGCTTATTTTAGCGTCACTCTTCTAGCAGAAAAACGGACTAAATTCTCATTTGTCACGTGACATAATACGACAAGTTTGTTTATATTCCCCAGAACAACGTACGTGTAATTATAACTGTTTTAAAGTCGGAGAAAATTGTACTAATCCTTTCCCAAATGTTAAGTAATACGGCAGTTATATTTGCCAACTACGTCAGTCAATTTATTTACCAATATGTATGTTGTTGACAAGTATGTTTACTGGCCAGAGACCTAGAAATTCAAATTAAATAATACATATATGTTACATGTATAATGAACCAACGGAAACCAATTAACTGAATTAGTGAACCCCGAGTGGAGTTCGAATCGGTCAACTGAAAGGCGCAGTCATGATTCCATAAGTGGATGTTTATATTTTCCCCGACGTTGCCCTCATTTCTAAACTGGTAACCAATATTTGTTAAGTAGGTCTTATAAATATATATGGCTGTCTTGGGAATGTTTACAATAATGTCGTATTATGTCACGTGACAAATGAGAACCTTGTCCGTTTTCATAAAAAAGTAAATTATTGTAGTTTACCTTCAACACTGTTACATTGGTCTAATTGGACTTAATTAAGATATTTTCGCGTAGGTGTTCTAAGCTCACTTTTGACCTATATTTCATGATATGGCGTAAAAATTATTCAGAGGAAATTCCACATTCTATTGGATGATTCAGGGGAAACCTTTTTTGGGTCAAATCTTCAAGCGTAGTTTTAAAAAATAAATAAAGATATGTACCTCTCTTGACAAACATTTTACATTTATTTGAATTAGTATACAGTAGGTAATTTGTTTACCAGAACTAATATCAACATTTTAATGCCTGGCCTAATTGGACTGCTAGGGATAAGTCGTGTTTACGCGGTTCTATAAAGGCAATTTAGGAGTTTAATAAAAATCATACTGATGGTATCAACAGTGTTAATAATAAAAAAAAACTTCGCGACTGCCTTTTAAAGACATTTCTTGTTTCATCTCGATACACTTCATTCGGCAAAAATGATAGATTTGAAAGACATTTACCATGAAATACGCGTATGTATTAAGATGTCATGTTTATAAACTAACTTACAACACTACTAAAATCATAGCAGGCTAGCACGTTGATTGGATGATAAAATATATCCAAGATATAGAATTATATGATAAATGTGTTTTTGGTCCGTGTAGCTTGTTGACCTTTATAATCAGCAAACACTATAGCTTCAACTATGACTAAAATGCTTATGTTTTTAGTCACTCACAGTTACTGTATTTCGAATTTTTAGTCACTCACAGTTACTGTATTTCGAATTTTTAGTCACTCACAGTTACTGTATTTCGAATTTTTAGTCACTCACAGTTACTGTATTTCGAATTTTTAGTCACTCACAGTTACTGTATTTCGAATTTTTAGTCACTCACAGTTACTGTATTTCGAATTTTTAGTCACTCACAGTTACTGTATTTCGAATTTACAGGATACTACAAAACTAGTATTTATAAATAAATACTAAAGCATAAAGTGGCCCTTTTGAAAAAATCCTTTATGTCTACCAGGAAGCTTAAGTAGCTAAGAGACAACAAATGCACTATTTATTACACGTATTATAGAAAAGATTCAGACCACGTGGTCTATAAAGTTTGCAACAATGAAATTTGGCTAAAAAGGGGAAATGCACTCATTGATTAATATTGTCGGCAAAACACACAGTATGTTTACGACAAAGTCGCTCCAGAGCATTTCTTGTACACGTAGACAACATTTGAACAAAACAGAAAACAAGTCTAGATTTCCTAAATACTATTCTTTTGTTCTCTGGCGAAATTATGTAAATACACTGCATTTGATTTAAAACAGTATCGAAGAAAAATTTATACAAGCTTTGATATATCGCCTGACAAATTTGAAAACCATAGACAATTTCCTATGCTGACATATTCGCCCACACAATATTTCTAAAACAGTCTTCCGCTTAAAATGAAGCGGATATATGTGACAAAATAGAAGATGTCTATTCTATAACACAAGGTCTTTGCGTGTCTGTAACTTATGTAAGAAATTTAAACATATACAGGGTTCTGCTCTTATTGATTTTGTGTGAAGATATGAACACTCAATAAATTATTTGTTTACATCGAATTGTACGTCCCTTTTCAACAGTCAGAGTCATATGAGGCGGACAGTTCACTTAATCATCATTCCTGGGAAGAACCAGTACTAGACTCCCATCCTCCGTAAGCAACTGTCTACTTTCTCACATGAAGAGTCACGGTCGGTAGCTGTACTCGAACCCACGACCCTCTATCAGTGAGAGGTTACAGTGATTTGAAGTCAGCGACCTTATCCACTCGACCACTTTAATAGAATACAATACTTGCAAAAAAATTGACCCGCTCCACCCTAACGATGTTTGATTTCTATAGCGACCCAAGATATATGTTTATATTTCGTTTATTATAAAAGAATTCTAGCTAACATTAGATAAATAGATGTGGTAGTTTCTGTCAATTTTCATCAATATCTATCAAAAGATTAATGAAAGCAATAATACACGTAATTCTGGGACACCCCTCGTTGTAAGAAACGCCAATATCATCATTAAAAGTTTGGTCATCTTCAATATTAGCATCATCACCAGCGAAGGCATCAGTATAACATCAGCAGCACCATAGTCGTTTTCACTACCTTTGACAGCATTATTTTTGTCTGCATCACCAACAACACCGTTATCACCAACATCATCACCAGTAGCATTATTTTTGTCTGCATCACCAACAACATCGTCATCACCAACATCATCACCAGTAGCATTATTTTTGTCTGCATCACCAACAACATCGTTATCACCAACATCATCATCAGTAGCATTATTTTTGTCTGCATCACCAACAACATCGTCATCACCAACATCATCACCAGTAGCATTATTTTTGTCTGCATCACCAACAACACCGTTATCACCAACATCATCACCAGTAGCATTATTTTTGTCTGCATCACCAACAACATCGTCATCACCAACATCATCACCAGTAGCATTATTTTTGTCTGCATCACCAACAACACCGTTATCACCAACATCATCACCAGTAGCATTATTTTTGTCTGCATCACCAACAACATCGTTATCACCAACATCATCATCAGTAGCATTATTTTTGTCTGCATCACCAACAACATCGTCATCACCAACATCATCACCAGTAGCATTATTTTTGTCTGCATCACCAACAACACCGTTATCACCAACATCATCATCAGTAGCATTTTTTTGTCTGCATCACCAACAACATCGTTATCACCAACATCATCACCAGTAGCATTATTTTTGTCTGCATCACCAACAACATCGTCATCACCAACATCATCACCAGTAGCATTATTTTTGTCTGCATCACCAACAACACCGTTATCACCAACATCATCATCAGTAGCATTTTTTTGTCTGCATCACCAACAACATCGTTATCACCAACACCATCATCAGTAGTTGCAGCATGAACAGTTAAAAAAGGATAGTTTGATATAGCTTTGGATGTCTACATGTGGAAGGTAATTTCGTGCGATTTCGTTTATATCATTATGAGGCACGCGATGTTTTCTTTGGTGGGGTATCTTCAAAAGTGCAAGACAGTATACACCACAGTGAGACATCACAGGTTGAACATTACGTCCCGCCTTTTTTGTGTTCTTACATGAAATAAACAATTACGCAGGGTGCGAAGACATATAAAGAGACTACTGTCAAGCGTGATGACACCGGAATAAAATATGTCTTAGCTGCTTGAAGTAATTTCTGTGAAGTATTGTATGTGCATTTTCTAGGCTTTCCAACAAAGAACTGAAGGCTGTTGATTATACCGGTTGTGTCGTCGCCGTTAATTAATGATGACATATCTGAAGAATGTATGTAATTTTTCTTTTCGCAAAGGGCTTAATATATATTGTATCTCACGGATAAGCATTAACTGGTTGGAATTGTTCTTTGGTGCAGAGCAATATGGAAATATACTGACACGAAACAGAAAGTGTGTACTTTTAAATTGGGCGTAACATCTGATAAAAAGACGTATACTTATTGATACGTTAAACAATTTTCTGACAATTATCAAATTTCAATAAAATGTAAACTATCTTATACAAGATACGTATTTGCACATTTTGATACCATCTTTGCTTATATTTTGTTTCTATAAATATAAAAAATCCCCTCTTACCTAGTGTACATTTTCATTTTCGTGTGAGTATAGAACTTCAATGTAGTTCAGGATTAACACTTTTCGCAGTTACGTCCCTTTGAGAAAGGAACGCCATTGATATTATACAATGTCCAGGAGTAAACATTGTGACCCGTTCGTGGCTTGGAATAAAGATTTCCCCTTAACAATTCTCGCACGAACTTTCATCCGCACATTTGCTCAAATTATAAAAAGCTATCGATAAGGACCAATCAATTTTCAAGATGTTAAGAAATACGAAAATGTACATGTAGAACTGTGTACTCAAGCTCAAATGACCTACATATTAACAACTATTGCATAAATGTATATGCTGTTCAATATTGCCAAATCTTTTCTAAAAATCAAAATGAATACTTAAAGTCGTCTGTGATATATATCAGATTCTTTGAAATCCAGTATTTCATAAAAGAAGTGACTCAGTTTTATAGGTATACATGTTTGTGTTCAGTGCGATCACTTGCGGTGACACAATTAAGGTTTCTTTGAATCAAAATAGTATTATTGTCAAAAGCAACAAACAGAAAGGATTGAGCTCGAATACAAATCTAGTGTCGAAGAATTGACCTCCCGGCATTTTTCCTAGAGTCTCTCTTGCACATGAAAAGCCAACTGTCAAGCACAGATTATTATATTTTCCCAGTCAAGTAATAATTGCTGAAATGGCATTGTCAAAACACGACAGATTAAGGTGTTTGCCTATTGACACAAGTGCACTCTAAGTATCCTCTACATTATTATTATATATATAGTTTTATACTCGTATATTGACCTATTGTGTTCCGAATTCGGAAGTAAGAATAATATTATGCAGTATAGTGGACGAGCAGTTATGGTCATGTGACCGAGAGTTAATGAGAACGAGATTTCTAAATTAAATATATATTTTCATGAAATGAATGAACAGAAGACAGAGGCATTTGCAAATAAGATTAATAGCTTTATTTTTTTGTGTAAAACTTTTTATTTATTGGTAAGTATTTACACAGTACATACTAGTATACAGACACATGTTCTCATGAAACATAAGTTTTCAATATAAATAGACATAGCATGTTAACAGTTCTTGTGAAAGCCAAACATATTATATTAATATATTTCTATCTTCACAATATACATATATTTCCAAAACATACACAAAACACGTTACATGGTAGGAGTCATTTATAGCTTTGTAAAAATATATATCACGCCTACTACAAAATACTCTTCTGTCATTGGATGTTTTGACGTCACGTGGTGACCTAATATATCCTGTATTAGGTTACCAGAATATATTGGGTCTGTAATGGAGTCATTCATATTTGAATATTGGGTCTGTAATGGAGACTTTTATTGGAAATGATGATGAGGAAGGTATTCTGCGTGATATAATCGTCACAGGGATGGTAACTGACCCGATACGGGATATACGGGTCTGTGGAAAACCATATCGCTACTCGACCTTCGGCCTCGCCCCATATGGTTTTCCACAGACCCGTATATCCCGTATCGGGTCAGTTACTAACCCTGTAACTATTAGTATGAATGTTCTCATTCAAAACAATATTTAGCTTATTCTCTTATGTATCCAAGACTATCATTAACAAGATCAACTATAAGGAAACGTTACAGGTAGACGAATTACCAGAAGCATTGGTTTAGGTTTGTTGTATGTACTAGTATTTAGTTGTTCGTTTTTTTTTCATGAAGGAAATTGAAACTGGTAAAATATTTCATAAACAATCGAATAAAATATATCCTAAATACATGTACAACCAAATTCACTATTATTTGCTATTATACAACCACATTGGCTTACTTCAAATAAAATTTCAGATTTTATGCCACAACTTATCTAGGTCAACATCACAGAGCATTCACGATCTTAACATTCTGATTTGGCATATCATAATATCTACTTACTTTTCAAACTAGTAATAGACACTTTACTATATACTCGCAAACAACTAGAATAAACTCAATCTCATTACTAAATTCGTCAAGAAAAAAGACATGGACGGTAGCTTGATCCTCAATCAGTTAGGCTTTACAGTGACTTGAAATCGGTGACGACCTTAACCATTCATCCACAGATGCGCTTTATTATCAAGATATACTTCCACACTAAATACATGGTGACCTTTATCCTTAAGGACAAACTGTAAACAATTGTTCATTTTGTAATTAACGACAAAATCCAGACTTGATATTTCAAAAACTTTCTTAAACTTTCTTACAGAAAAAAAAACAGTTTGTGTCTAGACGGTACATACCATTGTACAAACCGATACCTGCGTACGCAAATTTCTGAAATATCAAGCTTTGGCCTTAACATTGCCCTTTAAATCGAAGGTCGCAAGCACGAGGCAATGACTAATGTTTTGGCGAAAGACACAAGAAGCCAAGTTCATGTTGGTATGTATGTATTTAAAGGCTAAAAAAGCAACCAGTTAATGTAGTGATTCGATCACAAGTATAGTCAAACCTGTGAACAAAGGCCACCCTTGTGAAAGACATGAGCCTTTATTGACATTTGGCCTTCATTTTGATCTGAATAATGAAATAAATTCGTTTGTTCTGCAATATTGAATCACGGAAACCAGCTTGAATTGTAATATGTTGACGTAAATATAGAATGATTCACGGGAACCAGCTTGTTCTGTAAGGTTAACGTAAATATATTGATTCACGGGAACCAGTTTGTTCCTTTAACGTTAATAGATCTGAATAGGTCGAGAGATGTAAATTGTTCCTTCTCTTACTTGCATGTAACGAAAAGGAGGGACTAAATATAACCAAGTCGATATAAAATGTTGCCCTTAAAAAATATTACTCAATTTATTAAAATTCCTTGACCTTGAGCGCAAAGGCTGCATGCAGAAGTTGGGTGATTTTTATGTGACGTATTACTCGTATACTAGACACGATTTTGTGGTTAATAAAGTACAGCAGAATGATAACATAAAACTTAATGGTTTCTTATATCAACTTAACACGTCTAGCCGTTGAGATCCACGTGGACTATTTCACATTCCATAACACGTTTGTTACAATTTGTCATATTTCGAAGTCTGTGGTGGAATCAACAATTAAGTTGATAGAAACCTTAAGATACACGTTTTTCATACGACGCATAAAATTTAATGATGATGTAAATTGATTCTTATTGTGTTTTCACAATAAACTGAAACCTCACACGTTAACCACTTAATTAAGAATACCATCTTAATATAACGGTATCTGGACAAAAGCCAATCTCCCCTCCCCGGACAAAAGCTCCCTCGTCAATTTTGATAAGGGTGGACATAAGCTCTCCCGTTTTTACGACCCTGGACGTTCGCTCTTCCGTCACCCCGGACAAAACAAAAACTCCCCCGTCAAAGATATTATAAGTATTCATGAAAGTGGGGGCATTTTAAAACCAATTTCTTATACACATGTCTTGTAAACCTTTAATTAAAACTGTATTTTCATTTATTTTCGTTGGGCTCAATTTTCGTGTTTTTTTTACTTAAATGCTATTTCGTGGGGACATAAATTCGTGGATTTTGATTTTTGAAAGAAAATGTCTTATCTCTGCGTTAAAATTCGTGGGAATTTGATTTCGTGAATGGGCCGACCCACGTAATCCACGAAATTAAATCCCCAACGAAAATTAATGATCAATACTTATGATGGCTTTGACGAGTGAGCTTTTGTCCGGGGAGTTTACTATAGCAACCACTAATAATCGTACAGGTATTCAATATTTCTCCATATTTCATCTTGATAATTTGTATCAAATGAATAATAATGATAACGACACCAGCTGAATATAATTATTAAGGTACTAACTGTTTTATTAGGTTTATATTTCGTTCATCTTTGAGCTTCAAGATCAAACGTGGGACAATTCGAAGTAGAAAAATACATGCGATACAACCGACTATTTCTAAAATTTGATCGAATAATCCTATCATAATGAGGAATATCTATTTCCCATTCAAATATTTAATAAAAGACATACCAAATCGAAGATGTCCAATCGGTTCTTTAAATAATGATGCTGGTAAATCAATTAACTGGAAGGGAGTACGTATAAATTTAAGCCATTGAACAATTTATATTGATTTACTACATTATTCATAAAAACATGTTTTAGCTGTTTTCAGGATTGCAATTTTGAATTTTTAGATGGGTTACTTGATAACAAAAGATTCGTGATTCGATTTGTGGATCGTAAGTGTTGAATCGTGGATTGGACCGGACCGCCACTTACCCAACGATCTACAGTCCGATCATGTACTATGTATAATGCATGCATTGAGAGAAATAAAAGTATGTTATGTTATGGTTCCCAAATTGGACGTGCACGAAAACATTACCAGCGGCGAACAGGCGTTAATAATAATTAGTGAACAGACACAAACCCCTTGCTACGATAATTGTATGTTGACAGATGTGCTAGGGGCGGCTGTGAACCTCACGAACAACAACTGAAGTTGTTTATGATTTACCACCTTGCCCATTTTGAAACCGTGAGTTTAATAACAATTTGGTAAAAAGAGCACAACAAAGGCAACAACGTGTTTTTTGTAACGTGATATTTTGCCAGATGGGTTAGGTAATAGACTTACATTAGGGCGGCACGATTTTCTTCTAATTTTGCTAGCTGCTTTGTTACGATCCCGAACGACCCAAACCAGAAGTAAGTCCGTTTATTTTCGTAAAAAGACCCAAATAAGTGTGTTCCTGTATTTAGAAGTTATTTATTTCATTGGTTAATTGGCAATTTTTAAATTTTAATTATCAGAAATTGGAAAGTGTACCATCGTTATGATCTTCATTGAAGGAGCGCACACACAAAAAAAACGGTGGTTTTCGAGTTAAGTGTCTGCTTTAACCCCCCCCCCCATCATCAACAACAACAACTACAAAAAAACAACAACGTTATTTCAAATCTATATCAATGTAATCTGTCGTAAGTCCATACAATTCGTTCATTACAATAACTCTTTAATCCCAATCGTTTACAGAGAGACTGGTGCCTCTTTTCTGAGGATATGTTTTTTGCAAGCGTTATTATTGTCATCAACTAAGTCTTGATGAATCCACGGGGATTTTACAATGATTGTTTCCTGGTTTAGACCTTCATTCTGTCGATATGATTATTATGAGGTGGCACCTAGAATTATTATATATCTGTTGTCTTTTTTTTGCTTTGTAATCTTTTGTTTTCGTACATTGTTTTATTACAAAACCTTGTTTTTAAATTTGCAAAATTGATTGTTTTGTTAAAATGGTTTTGAAATAAATCTGGTGCGTTATAAAACAAGACTTCATAAAATTTCTCTCTCAAAACTAATGCAAGAAATACATAGGAATATGAATGATTACAAGTTGACGATTGCGAATCCACATCAGATTCTATTTATGACAGAGTATCATAATTATATCAATTGAAATCACTGTTGCACATAAACAAAATGATGAACAATTTGGGGGAACTTTTAAAATCCGAACTTGACCGGACCAGGGAAAATGTCTGGCTTTAATGGGTCTATCATAGAATACGTTTTTATAGATATTAGATAAGCATAGAGACTAGTAACTTCAGACAAATTTAAATAATTTCACATAAGTGGATTCTGGATAGTCAGGCTGAGAATAAGAAGATTTCCGCAAGACAATAAAAAAAGAAGATACAAAAAAAAAACGCCAAAAATAATATGAAACTTCATTTAATCTTTTTTTTTCGTGTCGACTGAAGCCAAATAACAATATTTAACAATCCATAGTCATTTCTGACGGATGACTTCCATTTAAACGAAATCAGTACCCATGCCTGTTGCACTAAACCATGATGTCATTTCGCTCTTAAATACCGCAAAGTTTGACAGACACAACCGTTATCCTGGTTAATAATCTTTCCATGATATATGAACTGTTACATAAATAGGATAAGATATGTCAAATCCGAACATGAACTCATGTGAATACAAATGATCATTAAAATAGTGACATACGATAAGTTCTTGGAGGAGTCTTCAAGTTGTGATTGGAGTAAACTGGTACAATTCCAATGACTAAACGTATTGTTTTGACATTTCTGTTTATGAAGAGCACTCCTTCCATGTGGCAAAAACAGTAAATAGAGTTCATGAAGAGTTGTTTGTTTAGGATATCATGGATTGGCATCATATTTGATAAAGAAGCAATTGTCGGAAATTGCATACGTGATATGCGTGTACTGGGCAATTAAATTATTGTCATTATGGGCGTGATACTGCCGATCGTCTGATACACTTTGACAACAACAGACTGCAGACTAATCCATGAATTAACAGTATATTCTTTTATAATTCAGTGATCACGCACTGTGTATATTTTTAAAGCCATTTGTATGTAAAAAGGACATTATTTTGTCATTCCTGAATTGGTTTTGAAATGATTGCAGGGCTGAATCTGGAGCATCGACTCTCTGACAAAAACAATGTTATCATTTTATTTCATTGACGGGTCTGATTCGAAATTATCTAAATTAAGACAATAACGTTTAGTCTAAAATGAAATATTGTTCACACCATTATTTTGTCTTGACCCAGAAACAAATAGAACGTCCCTTAAAATTAATGCAATTACTAAATAAAGAAAAGGTAACTACAATACAACTAACATATTAAGCCCATCCCACAGACCACCCCAAACGGTTCACTGCATCATAAACCAAGCGAACGAAGGAGCAAACCAATGACAAATTACGACACGTACGGCGTTACTTGCAGTGGCTTTAATACGGTAAGTGTCTCGAGGCGCTGTTTGTAATGAAGTACGTTCCAAGTTCAAGTCCACGCAATTCATCTATCTTTGGGTCACATGTTATTGTGGACATATACCATACTCATACACAATGGTGGTTAAACATCAGGGGCATAGCTTCCTCTAAAAAAATGCGTAGGCACATTTTTGATACATAATTAACACATAATTAACCACCATCCTTTTTTATATCCATATATTACTCTGAACTGGAGCAACAAGCTCTTCAACTTATAAAAAGTACGTCTCGACATCGACGTGACCGCAGCAACAGAGTAAATTTCTTTATTCCTTCGTGATTTCATACACAATCCGGCCTTTGTACATTGTGTTAAATACTTAATAGATCATTTAAACTTTGTCAAAATCTCTTGGTACTCGGATCGTCCATTTCTGCCCCTATCCCATTCATTGTATTGCGTTTTTGTTATTTCATTTCTTAATTTGTCAGATAAAAAGTGTAGGCACATGCCTATAGTGCACCAAGGAATTAAGCTACGTCAGTGAACATACTTAGTTAGCCTCTTATTCATCTTGGCAAAATCCATGAGAATTGTCTGTAAGGTATTTAGACTTAAATCATTCCTGTGACGTCATCCTTTTGTTCTCACTGTCCAATATTTTTACGGATGGACAGCTCTCAATGGGCATCCGTCCGTTATTTTTGTAATATTGGAGTGTAGTCGACATATTGGACTGCTTCTCAAATTTGGACACTGAAAACACAGGAACCTGAAATGTTATCCAGGTAACAACAATAGGCCCAAAAAAAACGTAATCCGAGCCTCGTTCATAGACCGCTGTATATATATATACATTATATATTAATATTATATACATGTATATATACAGCGGTCTATGAACGAGGCTCGGGTAATAATTTTTGTGGCCTATTGTTACTCTATGGATAAAATTCAAGGTCCCTGTGCTGAAAACGACGCATGCGTAAGATTTTCGATTGCTTTAATGATTCGAAAATAAATTTATCTCCTTATCCAAGTCTTGTTCTAATTAAGATTTTAACGAAAATGAAGCAGTACTGTATTACTCGTATTTACTAATTGGCTGTAATATCAACAGCCCGATTAGCTCAGTTGGTAGAGCATCTCACATGCTAGATTAGGAGGTCGCGGGTTCGAGCACCGCATCATGTACTTTTTTTTCCTCCAATTACAAATATTAAATATATTAAAAACATAGCATCAATTGAGTAAATTTCATAACATTCAATATACACACATTTTTCAATACAATCCATACCTTGAAAATTAAGCATTTGATATTACAAATCAAATCAAACAAACGAATTACACGGAAATCCCACATTATTCACACAAGCTTCCACATTGCACTGTTTTACAAACAATTTAGGATTTTAACCAATGGTCTGAATCGGTGCAAACAGGTTTTGAATAAAATGTACATTCCTCGTGCTACCCGAGCAGTGTGATTGAAAGGGTGTTGATTTAAAGGTATCCGTCGTGTATGCTTTTAAACAGTTAAATTCACACGCAATTTTATCTACTTATGCAAAAAAATGAATCCCAACTACTTGTTCAAAGCCAATAATCTTCTTTAGTGACTTTTAGTGAGCAATTTCGTTTTAGTGTAGCATACAAATAGGAAGCAATATCAATATGAATGACTTGATTTTGATTAGGAAATAGAATGAGTAATTCGACGAGATACCTTTAAAAATTATAAATTATCACGGTCAATGAATTGTGTAAATCCTTTCGAAATGATTTAAGTTACATATAAACCTCAAACTGTCCATTATGTAAAATATTGGAGTGTCTTCGGCGCTACGCGCCTCAAACACTCCAATATTTTACATAATGGACAGTTTTCGGCTTATATCTATCACTTACATAACATTGAAGTCGATAGCAGGAAGAATAATTCAATATTGATTGAGGGATTGGCATTAAAGGTACCATGTCATTTAAACAAAACAGGAGATATGCCAAACAGCATTTGTGTTATCTCTGGGTACTCGAGAAACACACAAACGACATCAGTTTATACAGTTGTGTGAATGCACAAACGGTAAAAGATGAAACAAAAAATTAACTATTTAATATAAAAAACCCACAACATTTACGAAACACTCATACAATTAAATTGGTTTACTTTGTCAATAAATTTACGATGATACCGTAAGTGTTTACAACGTGACTTTTATTCACAGGAGACCAATATCTCATGCTTGTCTACGTCTGCTTCACGAGTTTGACAACAACAAAAAATATACATTTATTTTTTACCGACAATATTGCAGGGGTTAAAACTAAAACTTTGTAACGCCTTCTCAGAATGTAAACAGCTTATTGATGCAAACAAGAAAGTTCATGGCGAGGTTAACCAAAATGATGTTCTGAACGGTCATTATATTGACGTGACGAATTATGACAAGACTGAATATATCATTTATCGCCACACTTTCAATTTTCTCTAGAAGCCATCAACTCCGTTATATTGTAACAGAAATACATAACATAATTTGATTGGTCCAGAAAAAGAAGTGATTTCAATGACTGATAGTTATATTTTTAGTGTTTTCTTGGTATTTTAATACGCACGTGATTGCCGAGCCAATTTTCATAATGTACACCACCCTCTCCGCTTGGGTAGACCGGGACGACCGTGTTAAGAAATTTAATAATAAAATCATTTTGGTTTCTAGAGCGCCGCAGGCGGTGCCAACGCTCGTCTGTTCATCACCTCAGTGAGATCTACTAGTATCCGCCTATAAAGTTTAATATTGCTTCCTCCTATAGTTTCTGAGTTATGAACTACATTAAAGTTTTTGCCAGACGCAGACGACGGAGTGATCATAATAGCTCGACCTTTTCTTAAAAAAAAACAGGCGAGTTAACAATGATATTTTGAGCATGTTAATTTAATTAATATAGTTTCTTCTGATGTCACACACAAATATAATTAATTGTTTTAGTATAAATGATTATAGAGTTAGCATTACATTTTGATCTCAAAACGTAAAAAAATGCATACAAATAAACAAGTACGCTCATACAATTAGTGATCATTTTAAAGATTTGAATTTATTCTTTTTGGAATTTGAAATTATTCTTTTTGCAACTGTTCGCGATCAGTGAACTGTAAGTTGAACGATTCATGTTTCAGTTTAGAAAGTTGAACGATTCATTTAGCCACTCTTTGCTCCAATGTTGAAAGTTCAATGCTTCATGTTGAGGTGTTTCCTGCATCTAAAGTATTGGATAATATAAATTCGTGACAGGAATTGAAAAAATAGGAAAATGTCTTACTGAGAAGAAAATACTAAACGATACTGACAACTCACTAAAAGAAACGAGTTCTTATGTTACCTGCTTCAGGGCATTGCCTTTAAATAACAAATGAATTCGGAATAAGTATGAATCAGTTACTACATCGGTACTTACAAAACGATTTACAGAGATATACTTGTCAACATAAAAGCAAATCAGAGGAGGGAGGCAATTGGCCTTTGGCTCAATATAAGCTAGAGACATGTATACTGTCTCGGTCTTGCGCCTGCAATCTCTCAAATGACAATCCAACGTGGCTACGCTTTACCGACTGGGCAAACGGCATGAAGCTTAAATAAAACAAATGTTCCTTGTCGTGAAGAAACCTCATCACAATTTCATAAGAAGGTGGCACAGTCGTACTATTGGGTTTATGGGTCAGTTCCAAAATTCGCATGTTTTCTTGTAAACCTCCATAAACGCATTGTTTCTTGTAAGAAAACTACATGTAGTTAAATATGACTGTTACACCATGTGGTTTTGCATTGGTTTTGAAAAATAATATATAAAATCGTAATTAAGGTTGGAAAGCGCAAAATTAGCAAATTTATGTTAAGATTAAAATTGTGTCAGTTATAAATCGGCACCCCCTCCCAAAAAAAACACGAATTTTGAAATTCATTCATATGAATGTTTATTTGTTTGATTATCACAATCTTACTACCATACACTACCAGACAAACCAGCCAGTCACAACTGATGACCAAATCAAACTATTTGTTTTCAGTTATAAAGCTAAGACAGCCATGTTAAATCTTGAAAAGCATGACTCCACTTGCGTGTGAAGAAAGTGCAGTTATTAATTCCATTGATTGTGCTAGATTCCATTGTAGCTATTTAAACTAAGTGGCTAAATACATCACCGAGTTAAAAAAGCTATTCTGGCTAATATGTGCTCATTCAGTCAAACCTGTGAACAAAGGTTACCTTCCTTGACAGGTGATCTTTATTCGGAGGCTATTTTGTTCTAAAATACAAATGGCGGTTTTTAAAAGTATAGCCTTTATTCACATGATGCCTTTATTCGAAGGTGACCGCTCA
Organism: Lutraria lutraria; assembly: GCA_964023205.1. Lineage (NCBI taxonomy): Eukaryota > Metazoa > Mollusca > Bivalvia > Venerida > Mactridae > Lutraria > Lutraria lutraria. Next base: position 11,541,507 of record OZ026839.1, on the reverse strand, counting down.
AACGGGTTTGACTGTATACAGAAACGAGATTAAGGTCCTAAAAGAGGAATGGTCCACAGTTTTGAGTAAAATGTGTGTAATACAATGTATTTTGTGGCGACCGACGTCAGAAAATATCTTACCCAACGTAGACCAATTAAAGTTATCAAAGCACAAGATTTGCCCGCTCGAGAAGGCGACATTGCACTAAACTCTGTAATCATGTTCTAGATGAGACGTTTTCCCAGCATTTTTGTCATATTTTATTAAACTTTGTCCTAGATTTCTTTAAACCGGGGTGGATAAGCGTTCTTTTGTCCTACTATACAATAATTAACGAACAAGTTCAATGTGAACTGATAAATCGTGAATTTATCAAATTATGCAAGGTCATGTCTCCACGCATGCGCTGCCATTAAATATGGATTTCCGCTAATGGTATTACATTAGCTTTAATGCTTCGTTCTCAGTCGTTGCGGCACGATCACGTCTAAATGAATGAAAGCTGGAATCATTTAATTAGCGTTGACAGCAGCGTGGGTGGATTTTTTGCTGACAAAGCAAGAGCAGTTGGATTTGTTTTGATCTCTTGGTATGGTCAGGCACTTGTGCCACAGTACCCCAAAGAATTGGAAAGAACTGATTCTGTGCAAGATGAATCCGTTATAAAATAGAAATCTACTTGATTAAATTAGTCATATTGTAACAAAGACTGTATAATGGTTTAATAGTGTGTCTGGATTTGACTGCAAAATCAGTCGTTCCACCATGGGCATGCATTCGTCATAATCGTGATGATTTCTCCGACTCAATCAGTATTGTTGATTAGTGCATTGTTCCCCGTAAGCACGTCCGATGTAAAATGGATGTAAGCATGCTATTTAGTTGGATTGTAATACAGGTTATCTATCGCTAGAACGCAGTTCGCAATTAAAAAAAACTGAATTGCGAACTGCACGCTAGATTGAAGGATAGAACGCAGTTCGCAATTAAAAAAAAATAGAATCGCAAACTACGTTCCAACTCTACACATCTTTATCTATGTACATTTGCCGCTTGGTTTGGTCAGTTTCTGATTCGTAACAATAAAATAAGTATGTTTGAGGACTTGTTCGATAGATGAAGCCGTAAGTGTTTGGCAGTACAATGTCCATATTTCCACAGAAATTTGAAATTCTCGTGTGTAGAGCATCGCGTGAAGGTGCGATACTCGCGGCAAATGTTTTTGTTGAAGAGAATGAGAAATGGTTTTAACCACTATTTGAATACACATTGCTTGTATAGAAATCCCCCCCCCTCTCTCTCTGGCGAACGGTATAGGTTATGATAAGATTGCTCGCGTTTTATATCTGCTTTTAACAGTAATTCAGTTAACACCGGCAGATTGTTAAGATAAACAGTGATCCGGGATGCCTTCATTTATTTATTTCCCTTCTACTAATTCGTCAAAGAGAACATGTGCTGTGCCCAAGGTTTAAATTCATCAACTCCTAGCTAATTTCACAGAGACCATGTGCCATGCCCAAAGTTTGAATTAACCAACTCCTAGTTAATCTCATAGAGAACGTATGTCACGTCCAAGGTTTGAATTCACCAACTCCTAGTTAATCTCATAGAGAACGTGTGTCACGTCCAATTTTTGAATTCACCAACTCCTAAATAATCCCAAAGATAATATGTGTCACGTTCAATGTTTGAATTTACCAACTCCTGGTCCATCTAGTGCATAGACATCTCACTATTCAGATGCATTGTCAGCCGGCAAGTGCTGCAAGAAGAGTAGTTCAGAAGAAAACACTTATGTAGTTAAATCTGAGGCAAATGTCACCTTTGAATAAAGGCAACCATTTATATAACGGTCACTCGTTACCACAACTGTATACTGTGAAATCATTAATTTTCGTTGGGTTCAATTTTCGTGGTTTTTACTAAAATGGCTATTTCGTGGGGACATAAATTTGTGGATTTTGATTTTTGAAAAGAAATGCCTTATCTCTGCATTTGAATTCGTGGGGATTTGATTTCGTGGATGAGTCGACCCACGAAATCCATGAAATTAAATCCCCAACGAAAACTAATGATTCCACAGTAAATAAATTAGAGCCAATGAAGCGATAAAAGCGACCAACTGTGCATAAAGACCAGCTTTATTAATTTAGTGGCATTATTTAGAGATTTGTCTGCCTCTGAATGTCGTACGTGCCTTGCATCGTATTAGCTTTTTGACACAGAATTTCGATTTCATGTGCACTTTATATTTCATATTCCTTGCACGATAATTGATTAATTGTCAAGTCCTCAGACAAAATGGACGACACTGAATGAACGCAGTAACTTTGAATTCACTAGGGACAAAGGTAGGGCAACACTATCAGAGGTTTAACATGCATTAAGCGCAGACATATGCAAATGTGATTAGACGGGCAACTGAAAGTACATTTATAAAAGATGCAGCAACCGTTATTTTGTGGAAGTTTGTATAGTTCCGAGCATAATATCAGGCCTGTACATTTATATGATCAATATAATATATCATATAAGAATATAGTCGCAGTTGGGTAGGCGTAATACTTGATGGTCCCAGTTGGCAAAAGTAACTGCAAATGATTCAGACATGTCTTGCCCGCGTGAAAATTGTTGCAATCTTAAAGGTTGTAATCGAGAGTATTTGTTAGTGTCCATGTGGGTGGTACTGTAAAGGACACTAAAATGCTTTTCTGTCAAACCAACTAAATTTTCTCAAATGTAACATTAAGAGAAATATGATCAAGGCTCGTGACATCGAAATCGCCTACATCGAATCCGTGCTAAAATCATATCGATCAACATGACAAATGAATTAGTTTTTTGCATATCATTCTGTCGGTGTGTTGTTTCTGGCCAGGCAACTGAACATTTTAACGTACAATATATTAAAGTACAACGGTTTTCATACGAAATCAGACAACACAGACAGAATTGTTTTTTATTTGTCAATAAACGTTTCCTCCAAACTATCTCATGAAAAGTTATGAAGATACATCGAACATTATGAATTAAACGTGGATAGACGTTGCAATGAATAAGGTGCGGATTAACTGGTGTTCCATTCGAGTGTCGTTATGACTGCTTAACACAGGCAATTCCTATTGAATTCATGGATGTCCTAGTCGGATTGTTTTCTGATGTCGTAACAGAAAGTATTAAGAAGTTGCAATTTGTATCTTAGTGTCTTTCTGACCAAACTCATCTTCAAATAGTTTGTACTTCGCTATCAGCTAAATCAACTATCAGCGTTTTCCCGTCAAATGAATGATCGTAATAAAAAAAGTTCCCATTATACTAACTTTAATGAAAACGCAGTATTTTACACATTCATTTTATTCACTAGAATGCTATGCTAAAAATTCGATGCAATTACTATATGGTTATGTCCTTGAATATGGAATCAATAAATAAGCGATTGTATACATCTTTTGTCTGTGTTTGAACGTGGAGAGGGAGCGTGTGAGTTATGTCAATGATTGATGCTCAGTAGTCAACATGTAATCGTATTTAAATCCCTGAAGATTTATAAGGTTCGTTGCAGATATAAACATCGTGACGAATAACAAAACCAAGGTTGTACTGCGTAGATGTTTACAGCCGTTCGTCTCAGGAAATCGCATAAAAACAGACGAATCGCTTAAATCATCAAATATACTCCGTCAATGTATTTATTGCGAATCGTGAATAACTTTTGACTGATTTCATTGTACATGTATTTGCAAAGGTAGAAAAGGTGCATAGAAAACAGCAGTACCTTTAGTATTCCAATAAATGCAGTGCATGATAAACTTTTGCTTAGGCGACCATTTACATGTACATTTATATTAGATTTTGTTATAAACTTATAAACATCAGAGTAATTTGGCATGTGACGTGGAGACTACAGAAATAATACATATGCATACGAATGTATATTTGATGTTATTTTCCTCCACGTGAGTGGTTGTGTCGATGCTCGCTCAGGTACAAAATAATATTCTGACCTCTAAGAGTAAAAATGTATATATGGTTCTTATTGTCCTTAATTTCATAATCTATTGTAAGCGTATTATGGGTCTTAATGTCAAATGAACTACAAAGCCATTGTCCTTAGCACATCTTGTGAACTTGTGGCCTTTCAGATGTTAAACAAGATATGTTTAGATATGGACATCGAGTAGGATTCATTACCGGAAATAATTCATTTTGAATGTACGACTTCCTGAAGTGTATAATGGAACATAATGAGGCAACTGTCAAAGGCAGACACACACATACAGAGAGGTAATGATGTTTCTTGACCTGTGTCAGCAATATTTATATAGTGTTAAAAAAGAAAACCGAGGAACAAGGCGTGTTAAGATATGATATTACTAGAATTTGATGTTAGATATTGCAAACCTCTCAACATTTGAAGTAGAGAAATTTTATATAGGCTGCCATCCCCAACATTTGAAATAAAATAAATAAAATATATTCGAATAGAACTAATAAGTAGAGATCCAAATTAGACAACAAACCCAAACACATCCAGAATATTTTCGGAATGTGGCGAAAATTAATATAAGACACTGTCTTACAAACTTACTATATTATCTATAAATGATACCCTAACCTCTTGAATTTCATTTACGCTTGTGAAATGAATACACCAAGAAATCTACCAGAAAACCAAGAGTCGTTGAAATTGATTTGTATATGAAACGCGTCTCCAAACTTATTTGTAATGTCGCCTGCATGACAATCTGTCTACCTTGTTTTACACTTGGTTTTAGACTAATCAGATAATGTCTATTACGTGCAATGGTTCTACTTCTGTCATTTACTCTTCCTTTAGCCAGATTTAGTCTATGGAATTTATATGGATTTCAGAACGTTACTCACGAGATCTGTACAACGTCTGGCATACCGCGATGCAATTAAATCGACAGCTGATCCTTTTTTCCTCCCTGGAATGGTAGGAAGTAAAATGTTTCCGCGAAATAACAAATACGTCTTATCATTTAGATATTATGTGTACTTCAAATAAACCCACCTTCATTTACTGCCCTTCATTATTTACGACTTTCTTCTAAGTATTTCTTTGATACCGCTAAGTTGGCATCTCCTAATTGTTCCGTTTTGTTCCGCTCCGTACACTATTCCGTTTTGTTCCGTTCCGTTCCGAACTGTTCCGTTCCGTTTCCTCTCATTTCATATTTTAGTAACGGGCCCATTTACGAATTCCGTCCTCTTTTGCGTCACACTGACTTTGGTTCGTTTAAAGTACAGACTCAAAACAAAGAGGTCATAACGTCAGAAATAACGGATTTGTGTTTGTTGATGAAAATCATATCAACTCAAGTGTGTATGTCACTGACACTCATTAGTAAACAATTCGTTCCAATATTTATTATGAATAGTTTTCATGGTGATTTACGCAATGCCAATTAATGCCAACCAAATAACACTACGTGCATTTATAATAATTACCATAATTATGCGGTTGTCATATACACTCAGCTTTCAGAAATCAACTAAGCATAATGATTCGTTGAAAACAAAATCGAAAAAATATCAAGGACTGGGTCCAAAACTTTTGGTGGTAAGTATATCATGAAATATGTTACACATGGAATAGCATAAGGTTTAAATCATACGTAATACCGAAAACAAATCTGAACATAACAAATTCTTCATTTATTTATTTATCTATCTGTTGTTTAACGGTCCATTCGACAGGTATGGTCGTTTCAGGGCCGCCACAGAGAGAGAGAGAGAGAGAGAGAGAGAGGGGGGGGGGGGGGGGGGGGGGAGGAGAGAAGATACTGAAGAACCGGGCATTTATATTCTTACTCTTTTCGAATAGTTTCCCTAGCTGTTTATCGTACCCAGTGTAAAGCACCGATACACACCACACCCTTTGTCCTGCGACTTTCTAGACACATTTCTTTTGTTCGGTAGTTTGAATTGGGGGATACCGTAAAGCGTCCCTGAGTAATTCGAAAAGCAGAGCCGAGAATCGAACCCACGACCGTTTGTTTAGTAGTTCAGCTCGTTGCCACTCGACCATCTTTCTCCCCACCAATCATTTTGGAATAAACATAGTCTGCTTTCAGAGATTAATTCTCAAATGTAATTTAACGCTGATTGAACACATCTAAACACGTTCCGTTAAATCACGGAGGTCACGTTGAAATAACTAAGAAAATACATGACTTTCTTGAAGTATTTATTGTGAAATACATCATAGACACGATGTCTCTTGTGAACAATTCCTGTCAAGTGCCTTGAATTTAATCCTGATCAAAGAATAATTAGTCACCTTGTCTTATTAAAGAAACACAGCTGGTGAAAAAGATTGGAAGTGACAGATGTAGGAAGTCGGGTTCTATAAAAATGGAATGTAGTTTGAAATGATTTTTTTTAATTGCGAACTGTATTCTTGAACGGGAACTGTTCTAGAATACAGATCGCAATTAAAAAAAATTGAATTTGCGTTACAACTTCATACAAACAGGATGACATATCGTGGTTGTTTTATACAATGATGCTTGCAAAAAATGAATATCTGAATCACTTATTTTCCACTGACAATTACGTTTATTTAACGTAGTTCGGGGTGTTACTCGGCCAAAAAAAAATTGTTGGAATGCGTGAAATTTGGAGGAATTATACCTAAAATAGCAGGGCTTATGAATATATAATTCTTTTTACAGTTTGACGTCGGTAACGTAGCAAATAAACAACGTTGAAACGCCGCCTAGCGGCACCAGCTATGTTAACGACTCGTACCTTTCCCTTCATATCTTTGCTATAAATTGTCATGAATTGAAAATTCGAACTTTGCGGATTAGCGAATGTAGTGGTCTACCGAGTGATCACCATCAATGCTTTGAATATCCATGAACGCCCGCCGGGTCGGAAATTAATCGACGTCAAAACGTCATTATGGGGACGTTTTTTTCCACGTAAAATATTCAGATAAATGCAAATGTAGCTAAAACGCATTGGTAGAAGTTTTTCAAAAAATAATATTGTGAAAAAAATAATTTATCTACACATTAAGCGAGAAAAACTATCCCTGTTCAGCCTACTTTTTCAGTATCGTAACTTTCCCAAAGTCATACCATAAAATGACATTCTATTCATCTCCCTTTTCTAGTATTATTCATCTTTTCAAAGACCAATTCTCAAACGGAGAAAAAAATGATAAAGGGATCGTTAAAAATTATGTAATTTTTCATGTGAATATATATTTCCACACCAACTGATGTATTAATATCATGTAACTGAATATATCGCTGTGAATTGGCACGCCTACCTATAAATACTGTATAATACTCATAAACGATTCCCAGGAGTGAAGAGAAAAACACGCCATCTTGCCATACAGAACATACAGTCAAAGACACAAAAGACACTCCCGCCAATATGGCTTATGGCCCATACATATAACAAGGCAATCAACACACGACTCAAATCAACAAACCAATATCTATTCAACATACAGAAAACATGAAATGAACAGATATCACAATATTTGATCTTTAGGGAGAATATATTAACTTAATTTATTACCAATTATATTAACCCCCCCCCCCAAAAAAAAAAACCAACAACAAAAACGAATACGCAACTGTGTATTGTAGACAAGGGAAGGGTTTTGAAGGCGTTATGGTATAATGTTATGATCTTGTTTTAATAGACTAGTCAATCGATACCATAAATATCAAAGGAGGAGAAAAGCAGACAGTTTCTCCTTTTCTTGATGAATACGAATCTTATCTTAGACATCTCTATGTTTTTTGGATTGTCGTTTGTGCAGTTAGACGTCAAATTGTTATTTATTTTATAAAAATGGTCGCATGTTAGAAAGTTTTGAAATTAAGCAACACAGATTTGAAAGTAAATGTCATCATTATTATGTGTGTCAATCCCCTCTGCATGCCAATCGTCATTCTCTTTCATTATGAACATTAATACCACCACCATCTTTATCAACATTACCACCATCACCATCTTCATCATCAATAATACCACCGTCACCATCTTCATCATCAATAACACCACCATCACCATCTTCATCATCAACAATACCACCATCACCATCTTCATCATCAATAACACCACCATCACCATCTTCATCATCAACAATACCACCATCACCATCTTTATCAACATTACCACCATCACAATCTTCATCATCAACAATACCACCATCACCATCTTCATCATCAATAATACCACCATCACCATCTTCATCATCAACAATACCACCATCACCATCTTCATCATCAATAATACAACCATCACCATCTTCATCATCAACAATACCACCATCACCATCTTCATCATCAATAATACCACCATCACCATCTTCATCATCAACAATACCACCATCACCATCTTCATCATCAATAACACCACCATCACAATCTTCATCATCAACAATACCACCATCACCATCTTTATCATCAATAATACCACCATCACCATCTTCATCATCAACAATACCACCATCACCATCTTTATCAACATTACCAGCATCACAATCTTCATCATCAACAATACCACCATCACCATCTTCATCATCAATAATACCACCATCACCATCTTCATCATCAACAATACCACCATCACCATCTTTATCAACATTACCACCATCACAATCTTCATCATCAACAATACCACCATCACCATCTTCATCATCAATAACACCACCATCACCATCTTCATCATCAACAATACCACCATCACAATCTTCATCATCAACAATACCACCATCACCATCTTCATCATCAATAACACCACCATCACAATCTTCATCATCAACAATACCACCATCACAATCTTCATTATCAACAATACCACCATCACCATCTTCATCATCAACAATACCACCATCACAATCTTCATCATCAACATTACCACCATCACAATCTTCATCATCAACAATACCACCATCACCATCTTCATCATCAACAATACCACCATCACCATCTTCATCATCAATAATACCACCATCACCATCTTCATCATCAACAATACCACCATCACCATCTTCATCATCAATAACACCACCATCACAATCTTCATCATCAACAATACCACCATCACCATCTTTATCATCAATAATACCACCATCACCATCTTTATCATCAACAATACCACCATCACCATCTTTATCAACATTACCAGCATCACAATCTTCATCATCAACAATACCACCATCACCATCATCAATAATACCACCATCACCATCTTCATCATCAACAATACCACCATCACCATCTTTATCAACATTACCACCATCACAATCTTCATCATCAACAATACCACCATCACCATCTTCATCATCAATAACACCACCATCACCATCTTCATCATCAACAATACCACCATCACAATCTTCATCATCAACAATACCACCATCACCATCTTCATCATCAATAACACCACCATCACAATCTTCATCATCAACAATACCACCATCACAATCTTCATCATCAACAATACCACCATCACCATCTTCATCATCAACAATACCACCATCACAATCTTCATCATCAACATTACCACCATCACAATCTTCATCATCAACAATACCACCATCACCATCTTCATCATCAACAATACCACCATCACCATCTTCATCATCAACAATACCACCATCACCATCTTTATCAACATAACCACCATCACAATCTTCATCATCAACAATACCACCATCACCATCCTAATCATCATCAACATTACCACCACCACAATCTTCATCATTATCTCAGATTCTTCATCATCCTAAAGCCTCACTATCACTTTTATTAATCATCTCAATCTTCTCTCTTATTTTCTCTTTCCCGTTTTCACTTTCAGCACCAACAATACATCTTCCTCTTTTTTATTCACACCTTTCTTCATAAACTGATACAAGCATGAACATTTTCAGAATTCAAAATTTCAACTTAGACTGTGTTGAGTATTTGATATAATGACAGTTTCAAATTATTCAATCAATAACAGTTTCAGACAGTTAAAGCGAACAAAAAATGAATTGAATTATAATAACAATAATTTTTAGAATAATCAATACTACAAGTTTTTGTCCATTCAAATTGTCTAAGACCTTAATTCCATGTAAAATGGAATATGCCTCTGCCAATTAATGAATAAAAAGACACAAATGCTGACTTGCATTATTGTTCAAGGTTGACTCGTATTAATTTACATGAAGAATAATTGTAATAAAGAAAACAAGCCAACGGGAACAATAATTACCAAGTATTAAAGCGAATAGACAATAAATCATTCCTTAATGACTTGTATTATTTCAAAGAATAATCATGGCTTTCTTGTTTAGTCATTATAAAATCGGGAATAACTGACGTCGTTAATTAGAATACATTGTACATGTATAAGGACCCGATCGTAACTCCCATGCATTTATTTCTGATGTATCAGTTTATAGTGCTACACACAAATAATAATGCTACAAACATAGGATTGCTCGATTGTCATTATTTATTTGATATATTCCTCGGATACAATAATTTATTTTACCATTTAAAAAAAATGTAAGAGTTGATACCCTTGCTGAGAAATACAAATATGATAAATTTCTTTTATTGCATGGTGACCTATACTGTGGAATCATTAATTTTCGTTGAGGATTTAATTTCGCGTATTTCGTGGGTCGGCTCATCCATGAATTCAAATCCTCACGAATTTAGATGCAGAGATAAGGCATTCCTTTTCAAAATCAAAATTCACCATTTCATGTCCCCGCGAAAAAGCCATTTTAGTAAAAAACACGAAAATTGAGCCCAACGAAAATAAATGAAAATACAGTATTTCTCTTTATAAATATGTATTCATATTGTGTAATTGCATCTTTTTACCACGAAATTTCACTGAAATGGATGTTCTTTTGACTTTTAATCTTTGGTTACTTTCATAGACTTCAATGGAAATTTAAAGGGAAAATCACCCAAAGGAATGCTGTTGAATTTTAGAAATCTCATTGTGAATCATTTTCATTAAGAAACCTTTCTGAATTTCTTAACATCTACAAAATTGTTTCGCCTTATTTTGAGATAACAATTTTGGATGTTAGGGTTCTACATTTGTACACATTTATTCAAAGACAATTTTAACATAATCTGCACAAGCTATTATGTAAGAGGACACATAAAATATGATAAAGTAGCATAAATAAAACGAACCAGTCCAAAGAATAACTGGGCGAGACATTGACAACGAAAGTCAAAATAAACAGAAAACAATAAAAAAAAAAAAATCAAGGACAAATTCTAGTCTGAATATAAAAGATGAACAATAGATAAAGACAAAGCTGAAAGCATTAAGCTGAAATTAACATTAACACAGATATATGGAGCCAAGCGTAACCATAAATCACTGGTTTTCGCTAATTGACGTAGAAATAGACATTGAAGCTGAGCGCGTAAAGCCACTGGGACTCAGTGAGAGATATATCCAGAGGGGTCTATTCTTTCCTAAGATGAATTCAATAGGAATTGATGAGTGTTCTTATAGGCTTATGAATATTCTAAAAGACATTAACTTGGAATCAGAAATGATTTGCACTTTAAAAAAGAACCTTAACCGGTTTATACTGACCGCATTTTAAGAATTATTCCTTTGATGGCTGTTATTTGTATTGAAACATTAACTTTTATGTAATGTGTAATCCAGATACAAATACGCATGAATGAGTATTACTTAATAGTATAAAGGACATAGATGACAAAGTGATAGTTTCGAATCGACCGAAAATAGTGTACAGTCACACGTGCAAGCGACCACCTCCGAATTAAGGCCATCCTGTGAATAAAGGCCATTATTTAAAAAAACGGTCATTAATATTTTTAGAACAATAAAGACCATATTTTTTTTCGCAAGATTGGCCTTTGTTCGTGGGTTTACTGTATTTACAATAATTCAACAAACGATTATATTGGAAGACATAAAAGACAAAAGACGTGAAGGAAATATCAAAAGGAAATGGGCATTCCTGAAGAGGACTAAAATAAAGCCGAGAACAAAAAACTATAATTGATTGACGTTTAAGTCAAATCATGCTGTACAAGGATGCAAACTTGAAAATGTTTCTATGAAATGTGTCACACCACTAGCTACCATGAGACAGCCAAGACTCACTATAACTGAAGGCCGCTGGATCCGGGTAGGCTGGGGGATTAGCCCCCCGTAATTCTGGCTGTAGTGTTTTTTTTATTAACTGGTTATAACAGTTACTGATTCTCATCCCATTGAATCAAAATCTAAAACACCTCCCAATAATTCTGGCTCTCAAATTAGCTTCCAAACTAAAATCACTTCCTATGGACATGAATAACAATGACTGTTATTAACAGTCTGTAAAATGTTAATACGCAAAAATTAAGAATTAGATTGTAATATTAAGCAATACAAAATGCAATTCATTTTTTTATATTCGTCCCGCGTTCATAGATTAGTATTCAGAAAGTAGGCAGTTGCTTACGGAGGATGGGAGTCTAGTAGTGGTTCTTTCCAGGAACGATGCTTAGGTGAACTGGTATCTGGTCTGTCGTAACATAATTATTTTAATAGCAATATACAGTACAACCTCTCCAGAGCGACCATCTGTAGAGCAAGAACCTCTCGATAACAACACCTTCAGTATTTCCCTAAGATGATATTTACTACATATTTAACCTCTGTAGAACAACAACCTCTAAACAATGGACAATATTTGCTGCTCACATGGAGTGTTGCTCTCTAGAGATTGTACTGTAATGTTACTCATCATTGCATCAACACGTAACACGTAAAACAGAGATAAGATGAAAGTTGTATCTTTTGTGAAACACGGTAAAACCTTTATGAATGACCATTTCCGTATCATAACCACATTGTTCTAAAAAAACATTTGCTTTAATGTAGTTAGACCCCTGATACAGTGCACATTTCTTATGTATCGGCTCCATGGTACCAAAAAGTTAATATTACAAAAATGGTGTTGCTCAATTTTCATTTTTTTCTTAGATACAGGTAGTTACCTCGGATACTAAAATTTATTTTGAAAAGTTTCTAAGAGTTGTTGCCCTTGAAAAATAGATTTTTTTATATTACGTGGTGACCTATCAATTTCTGTGTCGAATTTGATTGATACTTCTTCAGTCTTTCTTTAATCTTTGAAAAATGAGTTACTGCCATAAGTATACATCAATGCAAATTTATAGGGGAGATAAATCAAAAGAGTATCATTGTTTTTGTCTTCTATCATTGAAACCTGATACATGTATTACCAAAATCTGTAAACCCCATTTTGAGAAAAAAATGGGTGTTAGGATCCTAATAGGTCTGTTTTTCGATAATTCTTCAATATCTTCACTTCTTAATGTACATATCGTTTTATTTGACCCCAGAAACCTATTTGCATGCAGGTTGTACTGAATGTCATGAAAAACTGGATGAAGCACATGCAATCCCTCAGTTTCAACATAGTTAATAGTTCAGTTCCCTACCAGCTGAGCTATATGGGTTACCATAAAAAAGGAGAATCACATAATTGACATTTTATGTAAGATTTTTGAATTCCCCAGACAAGTAATTTGTGACATAATGCTTTGTATGAATGTATTAAAATAAATTCTGTATCCCAGTTTGTCTGATATAAAAACATTGTCAGTTGATATTCTACTTTTCGATCAGAATTCTCACGAAGAGCTTGCAAATTATAGGATATGTCTCTTCGGGCGCTCGTTTCAATGTTTATGATTCAATTACACGCGATTCTTGAATTAAAATTCCTTATTTTCCCTAAAATGTATCTTGTGACGTATAAATTGCTTCTCGAAACAGACCCTAGTCTGGATGCCGAAGCAATGATCAGATTTTGATTACATTCTTGAGTATGTCTCTTACATGTATGTTACACAACATTCTTACTTTGATTTCATGATGGAATTAAAATAGAATTATTCTCCGGTATTCTGATTAATCCCTGATATAGCAATGGCATTGATGAACTACGCTAACGGCAGCAGCAACAGCAACTGGACACATAACATAACAACATAGTAAGTATTTTTATAATTCATGAATGCAACGCACACTGCAATGTTACACCTAAACACACACATGCAAAACAATGCAAAGCAATACGAAGCATGGCATGATACCACAACGACACAAAAAAAAATCGATACCCAAATTTAAAGAGTGTCAGTCAGTCAATTGATATCATCTGTCGTCTAATTACTAACCGTGTACCCGTTTCTCCCGTCGCCTACGTGTTTGACCCTAAAGCACTCCAACTATAGATTCAATTCAATTTACTTTTAATCATTTTCTCAGAAAAAGTCACGTTATTGTAATAATAAACTGGATACCAGCTGAAGAATAATTGAGAAACGTTAGACAGAAAACAAGCAAACGACATACGGTTGTAATGAAGGTATTTAGTGAGCGTACAAATATCTGTGGGATAATGAGACAACAGATGCTAACCTAATCGATTGTAAAAATGGTAATAGTAGGAACTGAACATCGACTAACAGTAAGAATTGCGACGGAATTTACCAGTTTAATATTCCTCGAGAGTTGCCGTTTTCTTTTGTTGGAATGTGTGCTTTTTGTAGGAGAAAAGCTAATTCGTACACTAATTGGACACACGTTTACTAAACAAGGGATTAGTTTTGAGAACGATCAAATTTTTTTTACAGAACAAATCTTGATAAAATTAAACCAGAAGCAGAAACAATAAAAACTTTTAATAATTAACTGGCTTATGATGGTCAATGGGTTTCAAACTCGTGGACACCCACATCGCTTGTCCATAGTTACATGCATAAATGAACACACAAGATACGCAACCAGTATCTCATACGACCATCAGTCCGAATTCTCAAAAGAAACGCGACATGCAAAGCAATCGGCGATACTCACACACACTACCATACTATACTGAGAAGAAATGTTTTATTCAGTTTATTTTGAGCAGTTCTTGAACTACCTTTGGCAAATATTCATTTTGTTGAGGCACATACTTTCCAAACTGGGGTAACAAACTTCTTTGTTTTGATCACCGCGGCACTGTTATTGCCCCTTTTGTATATATAAAACAACATTTTGCTTATTACTCGAAAAATTGTTGCTACTTTTCATTGAGATTTTGAATGTTTGCATTGACAATTTAGCCAGGGAACAAAATCTGAAAGTTTCTTAGTAAAATTTGGTTTACGGTAGCAGAAAGCAACATTGCAAATTATCTCCCTTTACCATAAAAATAAGAACAACATCGATGCCCTAATTGATCCAAAACCATTAGAGATATAATATCCATCTATACTACTGAAATGTTTGAATCACATCAAAACAAGGTTTTGATGGCAATAGCAATCTTAACTTTTCAATGGGATTTCACAGTGAATCTCAACGACTATTCGTTTGCCATTCAGTGTATTATAATATTGCAAGATTAATGACTGTCGCTGTTTCTTTCCTTACGCTTGCTTGTAAATGATTAACATTCATTTAGTATTGGCGTTTTATGTGTTTTTTTAGTATCTGACACTAAGCAGACAAAATTAAATTACATACCTTTTATGTATAATAATTATTTGTAATACATTGTATGTTGTAATCAGTTATTTGATAATTGACTGTATAATTATGTATGTAATGTTAAGTTCAATCTATACTCAAGGGCAAATTTGCCTATTGTATATCCTAATAAACTGTAAAAAAACTGTAAGTTACCACGTATTAGAAATATGTACAGATAGGACACCTTAATGATATTTTCAGTTTACACCAATTCCAAAAGACCTTCAAATTTCTGTGAACTGAATAATCAATTTGAATATATTCGAAAATGTATCATACATCTTGAATTCAGATTCAGTATCGTTTCTGCAACAAGAATATCTTATCACATGGCAATCGTCTCAGAATTCACGAGAATCAATACTGAGGATTGGCTCTTTGAAAAGAACGTAATGTACACACATATTGAGGAATAGCATGCGGTACTGACTTGAAATTCATATTGTACTGCCAAACTGCGATACTTCGATCACCTTTGTTATCAAATCAAATCGTACTGTATGCCACTCATAAAGCAAAGTATTTCTACCCAGAATGGACCTATACAAGTAATAAAGCTGAGTTTAAGTCGACACGGCTTCAACGCTAGAATGGCAATTAGTCTATTCTAGACGTTTAACATCGATGCCAAGTGAAAAACAAACATGTTTACTGTCACTTGACAAAATATAGTGTAGTAAGGTTGGAAAACCTTTCTGATCTTTCTGTTGTGGAGACATACACTTAAGAAGACTCCTCCAAAAAATATGCTTGTACCTTGGTTAGCCGCAAGTAAAGGTAAGGGGTCGGGTCGCCAACATAGGGTATGCCAGGTGGCCGCATAAACGACTATTCCTTTTTCTGGACTCAGTAACTATTTTGCAAATGTTTTGTAATGGAAATATGTATGTATATGTTTTGAATATTAAAAAAGAGAATTGTTAAATTCAAATTTCATTGTATATTTCATCTTCGGGGCTAACTCAGTAGATAGTATCTACCTTCTGCATCTGACGAATTCAAAGTAAATACTAAGAACCCAATTCAAACCTTTGATTCATCATATTTCATTACATACTGACTAACGAATTACAGGGTTTCCATATTTCAAAGATTATTGCCAGTCCCTTTTACATGTGATAAAAAGCACTGATATGGCCACATCTTATCAAGAAAATCGTGTCGATCTGCAAACCGAATCCTTCGTAACCGATTGTAAAAAAGAGAAGTAAACAATGCGAAGAAATAGTCTATGTTCAGAAGATATTCTGAAGATATTGGCATGGTAAATTTACTAATACAATGATAGTTTTACAAATGACACATTTACCGATCAATCCCTTATATCATGAGCACAAATGTGTTGATAAACAATTGAACCTTAATTAGCAGCCCGCTGTAATATTAACGCCATCTCCTCGAAGATCATTTACTTTTGATGATAATATCAATAGCTTGTCTACAGAACAAGATTCGTTGTTGTAAATAACAGTGCAGTTAGATGAGGTTTTTGTACGGCACAAGGACATCTCAACAAACGTGTAAACATTTTATTTCTATATATTCACACTTCTCTGATTCTACAGTACGTTTATGGCCCATGAGATTACAGAAACAAACTTGTTTGTTATTCGCTTAGAAAGGTTCGTGATTTTACTAATGACTCCTAATTTAGAACAAACTAATCTGTCAGAACCAAAGTTATGTGTACTGTTACAGCAAATTGGTCGGTGATCATGTTGGATAAACATGAATATAATAAATTTATGTATACGCATAATTGCAGTAAATATTAGTAGGTACTTGACACTCTCTTATTACGCCCTTTCTGTTTTCAAAACAATATATAAATCAATAAAGACATTATGCCTTAAATTCTCTCGGTGCTTATGGGATCAAACCTAAATCCACTGCATTTTTGATTAGCAGTAAATCTAAGACAATGTTATGTGTATGTAAATGAAATATTTGGTTCAATTGTTCCAGCTCTTGTAAACAAGTGAAATTTGTCAAAATCGATCTACAGACATGAAGCTGGGAACAAATGGAAGTAACGGAAACAAAAACAAAGTTAAGTAACACGTAACATGCATGATCACATTTAAATGTTAGTTAAAAACTTCAATAAACATGTATTCCGGACCTAAAAACTTTGAGACGGAAATGGATTAGACGAAAACAAAATCAATATTATCTAAATCACCATTGTGACTAACAAATAGGTTTTAATTCTGAGGTTGTCTCAACATTAACTGAAACTTTTGGCCTATATTGAAAACCAGTCCAAAATATTTTCACTGGGGTCGAATCCATAACCAGGATCAGTTTTTACAATGGTGGCAGGCACAAGGTGTTCACCTGGGTAGACTCAAAGACTTCCCGTAAGGTAGAGGGACGGCTTCCTCGTTCCTGAAATTTGATCTCGGATGGAATTGGAATTTATTGTCACTCGACCACGGCGGCTCCTCAGTCCTCAATGAAAAGAAAGTTATAGCTCGGTGACCCTAATATTAAAGTCATCACAACTATTCTAGTGCAACTAATGTACATTATCGAATCTCCAGACCAAAAAGGTTATCATTCGCGTGAAGTCATCTAATTAGTTAATTAATTATTTATCTAGTTCAACAGAAACGCTCTTATCCATTTCATCAACCGAATGCTTGATATCATCGCCAGTGACTTCTAGCCCGGGTAGATTTTGAAATTCACAAAAGAACAAAAAATTATATGTATTTGTAATGATTTTAATTGGCCTGCTAGTACATGCGGTTTCTGTCATCGCTTTAATCAATGGTAGTACACTACCTTATCAGCTGATCTCCCCGGAACTTCTTTCTGTAAACATGATCTCTCGACTAACAGGTAACTTATATTGCCTTATTTTTGTATGAAATCATTTAAGTAATTTAAAATTGTGTAGCGCACCAATGATTTACAGCTGTATGCTATGATGTTGATAAGAACGTTTGTAGTTAGAATCTTTGATAATGGCCAGAAAACGGGATATATATCTTCTTTTGCATTTTTGTGGCAAACATCCGGTTGGGACCATTCAGAAAAAAACAACTTGATCCCCTTTCCGCGCCTAGATGAGACATTATAACAAGAGGGTCATGATGGCCCTGTATCGCTCACCTGAGTGTCGTAACACTAAGGGATAATTTAATCAAGGGAAGTTACTTGTCATGGTAAAATGTTATTTACCTCAATTGTCAAGTAGTTGTTGAAATCAACTGACCCCCTAGGCACGGCCAATATTGGCCCTGGGGCCATGATTTGCACGAACTTGGTAGAAGTCTAGAAAACAATGCTACATACAAAATATCTAAGCTCTAGGCCTTGTGGTTTTGGACAAGAAGATTTTTTCAATTTTCCTATATAGGCCTATATAAATCAACTGACCCCCGGTGCTGGGCCAATTTTGACCCCGGGGTCATAATTTGAACAAACTCAGTAGATATCCACTAGACAATGTTACATAGCAAATATCTTAGCTCTAAGCCTTGTGGTTTTGATCAAGATGTTTTGGATGTTTTCCAATATAAAATAGAGTAAACCCGGCGCGGGCCAATTTTGACCCTGGGGCCATAATTTGAACAAACTTGGTAGGGGTCCACTAGACAATGCTACATACAAAATATCTTAGCTCTAGGCCTTGTGGTTTCGGAGAAGATTTTTCAAATTTTCCTATATAAGCCTATATAAATCAAGTGACCCCCGGGGCGGGGCCAATTTTGACCCTAGGGCAATAATTTGAACAAACTTAGTAGAGGTCCACTATACAATGCTACATACAAAATATCTTAGCTCTAGGCCTTGTGGTTTCGAAGAAGAAGATTTTTCAAGTTTTCCTATATAAAATAGAGTAAACCCCGGCGCGGGCCAATTTTGACTTGAACAAACTTGGTAGAGGTCCACCAGACAATGCTACATACAAAATATCTTAGCTCTAGGCCTTGTAGTTTTGGAGATATTTTAAATTTTCCTATATAAGCCAATATAAATCAAGTGACCCCCGGGGCGGGGCCTATATTGACCCTAGGGCAATAATTTGAACAAACTTGGTAGAGGTTAACTAGACAATGCTACACACTAAATATCTAAGCTCTAGGTCCTCTGGTTTTTGAGAAGAAGATTTTTTAAGATTTTCAAAAAAATCCTTCTGGTTGCCATAGCAACCAGAGTTCTGCATTGAATGGAATTCTTTGAACAACTTTGGTAGAGCTTCAAGCAAGGAACACACATGTGAAGTGTGGTTGAAATTGGCCAAGTGGTTTAGGAGGAGATGTTGTTTAAAGAAATTGTTGACGACGGACGGACTGACGGACGGACGACGGACATAGCTCGATCCTAAAAACTCACCTTGGCACTCTGTGCCAGGTGAGCTAAAAACATCATGAACTGTTTTTACATTTTTATTTACAATAACCATTCTTTGGTGCGCTACATTATTCTCCTTTACTTTTACGAGTTCTTATAATAAAAACACATTTCATCTATGAAGCGATCGGTGCGCGATGACATAATGTACTACCATTGTATAAGTATGTCCCTGACAAAAGACTGAACAATTGTAACACGTGTGTTTTGTTTCAGATCCGGTTGTTGCCCATTCTGCCATTCATAAAACTACTGAAATCAATTTTTTGAACAATGGCTGCTGAACGGGGAGTATATAATAATAATGAGCTTCAAGTCCATGTTGACTATTTTCTGAAAAAGACAAACAAACATTCAAGGTCAATTGAAAACCATAGAAGATGGCGCAAAATGTGATTAAATGAACTTTTTAACGGGGGCCCAATTGCTAAAATAATGGCATGATTAGAAACTCTCTCGGAGATGTAAAAATCTCAAAATCTTCAAAATGTTAGATAGCTCACTATAAGATTCGTGCGACGAGTTTAATCTATTACACTTAGAATTACAAGACATGCGTCAAGAAGTAACCGTTCGGTATTGTGGCGTTGAATTGCTAGCAGTAGCACAAGTTTGAAGTTATTCACAAACAGTATGAGACTTAAGTAGTTCGGTTGTCCGAAATAGTGAATTTCTGTATTATATTTAGCAGTAAACTGCATGTGAAGAAGATGACGAAGTTATGTTTATCTTGCAGTGCTCAGCATATTAAGTCCCTGGCAGAACAAACATTTTAACGTCAATATTTCAGACTTAACTTGCTTCTCTTTGCTTGTAAAGGGGACGCCAGATCTTAGATAACTGGGTGGGATAAAAGTGTAAGCAACACGCCATGGGGTTTGAAATAAACTAGTCAGTCTGCTCCCTTGTTTCAAATAGTGTCTGTAGGACAAATCTTTTATGTATGCAGTACTCTCCAGTTCATGTCCAATATCGTTTACAAATTCATCTCAAATCGCAATTCAAAAACAAACGCTTTGGATCTAGTCTAGTATGTTGAACAGCATACAATAATCACCAGTGAGACATTATTCCTGCATTTGTTAATGATTTTGCAAATACACCCTACAGTCTCATTTTCAGGAAAATTCAATACTACGGAACAGTAAAGGCCTTGCCTAGTTTATCAGTAAATGATTCACAAGAGTATTGTCTTAAGAACATAAAATGTAGCAGAATCAGCACAGGCCAGACATCATTAGTTGCTACAGCCAGGAACCATCTTCATATAACAAGAAACTCATTGACAAAAAGATGTATTAGAACAATGTAATTACATGGAACAGACCTTGGGTATGTGCCAATTCTACGTCAGTTTGTATGAATGGAGGAAAGCCAGTTCCAGACTCATTCAGTGATATGGGACAATCGATTGGAAACCAAATAACCAATATTTGGACATTTAGCGTGGGAGTAGACAGTTTGGGCCGCGTGAGTATGAATCATAGTAATATGACTTAATGTTCCCATGTTGTTTCAAATGTCCGGGTGTGAATGCCGATATTATGATGAATAAATAGTTACAATAAATAGTAATTTGCACGAATGCAATGGGTGCGGGTGACATTGTCGCAATGTTTCGATTTATTTTATCCAAAAGTGTGGTTATTGGTGTAAGTAGTGCATATTGCATAGCTGACTGTGCTTTTAGTAGATTTGCAAGGAGTGGATGAAGTTATGGGTGAAATTTGGAGAAGTGGCTAGATTAAGGAAGAACGTGTACACTCAGGAATGGGTAGATTTTGTTGGAATAAGTAGATTCGGGAGGAGTGGGTATACCTTGTAGAAGCATGTAGATTTGGCAGGAACAGGTATAACTAATTGAGGGGTAGATTTAGGAGGATTGCGTAGATTTGAGGAGGGGGTGTCTGTACAAGTTGTAGCAATAGGTAAATTAAAGACGAGTATAGTTAAAAATAGGAGAAATGGGCAAAATCATCTAAATATATAAATACATACTATGTCATAAGTGGGAATGCATAGATTATCTATCTTGACGTTTACTGGTAAAAATTCTACATAAACACCATTAAATTCGCGGCACCGTTTCTAGATAATTAACTGCCGATATTTTATAGCATGTGTTAAAGTGCATTATCAATGTCTATTCTGCGACTGATTTGGACTATTTCCGCCAAGTATCAGTCATTTAACATGTATATGTATATGGAAAACATCGAATTCTTCCGGTATTCAGGTACATGTCATCGGGTATGAGTATTTCATTGACGTTATTTCCGTATAAATAGAGACAGATAGCCGCTACAATATGTTCAAATATGTATGATTTTAAACACAAGAGAAAGGATTTGGGAGGTACATTGTTGTCTCATGAGCCCGTTTAATAGGAGTGACATTATAATAAACAAAACCTTACGATGTAGTTAATTGTTTATTGTATATACGTGTAAATAAAGAAAAGCCTCAAAGAAAATTGCAACATTTCCAGAGCAACACCCTTTTTAAGTAGGAATAATATGTAGTTGTAATGAGTGGTTGTTGCTCTAGAGAGGTTAAATTAGTAGTGAAAACATACAATGGGAACAACTCATGCTATTGTTACAAGGAGGTTGGTGCTCAAGAGAGGACCGCTCTGGAGCGGTTGTACTGTATATGTTTGTAATAATGGTATTTTCGATTGGTCAGGACTGAATTGTCACCACATAAATGGGGTTAAAACTCGAGGATTATAAACCATAGATATTTCAAGAGATGAGTTTAAATGAATCAGGTGTAATGGACTAAACAGACTGATGACTGATTGAAGATATACTATGTACATGTATTTATGAGTAACTTGAATATCTAGACTTTGTTACTACTTGTACATGGTTAAAGACATTATATGCCAATAAAACAACAGACAGTAGTAACGGACCTGTCATGATAAAATAATAACTAATCATATATATCATATAATGTGCATATAGTTAGCTGCCTATATACAAAGTGTACAAAACAGACATGACAGAAATTACATTCTGTTGTAATAACTTCAGTCAAACTGCCATGTACAGGCATGTCATATGTGCTTACACGGTAAAAAACATCATTGAGAACTGTTTTCAAGCTAGAGCTAAGCGCCTAGTCCTATTATTTCACTTGGTCATTCAAATGTACGTTATATGAGTTGCAGAGATATTGAAGTCAGTTTAGAACTGTGAAGAACATCATGAAACAAAAATGATGTGTGTGAAGTTGGCAAAGCAATCGACATTCAATGTCTAGCTAGACAATCGACATTCATCAGTACATTCGAAGTTAAGACTTAGTAACGCAAATCACGAATGTCTAGCTAGACAATCGACATTCATCAGTACATTCGACGTTAAGACTGTATGCCAAACTTAATAACGCAAATCATGAATGTCTAGCTTGACATTCGCGATTTGCATTACTATGACGTCCATACAGTCTGTTTATCGAAAGTACTGATGAATGTCGATTGTCCAGCTAGACATTGAATGTCGATTGCCGACTGCTTTGCCAACTTCACAAACATAAAAAAATGAGCTTTACAAATATATTGCTGGAAAACACTAATCATTTCACATGGAACTTAAATTCAATTTTTTTAAAAATTGCGACGTCTAGAAAACTCCCAGCAGCGATTTTAATATGGTTTATAAAATAATTAGGTACATCGTAAATTAGTTTTCTTATGAAACAGTCATATTTCCATCAGCTGCAAAGTACAAAGTTATCATGGATCACATTAACACAAAACCCTAGTTGTCTCGTCAGCTGTTTGTTTAATCCCATAAGACATTTGCAAGATCGCTATGATGAGAATTTTGAACTAAGCTGGCATCTGCAGTCTTAATATAGATACAAAATGGACGCAATTGTCAACCTTTTGCATTTGACTGTCGCAAAACTGTCACATGAAAAGCAAGATAGTCAAAACTGATTTTTATGATATTCCAGGTACAGCCAAACCTTTATTAACGGTCACCTCCAAATAAAGGTTACCTTGTAAATAAAGACTGTCATAAATCCTTTTGAAAAAAACGACCACAGAATAAAGACCACCTGTCAATAAAGACCACATTGTGTCTTTCCCAAATGTGGCCTTTATTCACGTGTTTAACAGTAATGTCTCCTGTCATGAATTCCACCTTTCATTGTAAACTTTCATGGACCAGTTTAGGTCCATTTTTTACCATTTCCAAACTAGCACCAACTAGCGCTGCTCATATTATTTTGACTATTAAGTTTTGTAATAAACTAAACATGTGAATCCTCGCTTAAGGATATTTTAATAACTAAGACCACTTTATAACGATCGTCGTTTATTTTCGGATCGATTTTGATATTGCTTCCACGGTTCAATCAAATATTGAGGCCTAATTAATTTTAAGACAAAATGTTTGGTACGTGTGCAAGAATGGTCATTGCAGTATCGATATGCTCTTGTCTATATACTAGTAATGTGTGCGTCCTTCAAATATACTTCGTTTGTCATTTCGTACTAGGCATGCCATTTTAGATAACTGCAGGTGATTATTGAACGGTATTAACCTGTCAATTCGTTGACAGAAAGTTCAATAAAGTGCATGTTACCTCGTCTATATCTACTAAGGATCACTTGGGTTATTACTTGTAGTCAGTGCTTCATAAGTTGATAGATGAGATTAACTTTGGTCCTTCAAACATCATATGTCAGTGCAAAAAAGGAAACAAATAATGCCCATTGAAGCATATCTATATTCTAATAGTTGTATGTAGGACAAGTCAAACATTAAGTAAATGATCCTGATCAAATGTTTAGTACTATAATTATCTAATGTTTTCAGCGATGGTGATTGAAACAAAATCCATGTATAAAGGTTTTCATAATAAAGTCACATGATCTTTATAAATGTAATATCATAAAGTAAGTAGCAGCTGTTGCCTTAGCTGTCCTCAGTGCATTAATTCACATGACTAAATAAATTGGTGTTAAATAATTGAAACAAAAACGATTACGCAAGGAACGCCACATCAGTTCCACAAAACTCCTCCATTTTCTAACGATCCACGCCTTCGTAACCTGTGGAATTATTAATTTTCGTTGGGATTTAATTTCGTGGATTTAATGGGTGGCCTCACCCACGAAATCAAATCCCCACGGATTTAAACGCAGAGATAAGGCTTTAAAAAAAATCAAAGTCAACGAATTTATGCCCCTACGAAATAGCCATTTTATTAAAAATCACGAAAATTGGCGCCCAACTAAAATACATGGAAATACAGTATTGTAAAGTGATATATTTAACGTGAAATTAAAATAGATACAATTCCATTTGTTTATGTGAGTATACAAGTACATTAATAACACAAGTTTCAACAAAATTTACGAGCACTTTGTGCTTTGTTCTCTTCAATTTACGCACGAGACTCGAGTTTTGCTATTTGTAGTTAAATGCGGTTATGCCAAATCACGTGTCTGTCTATACGCGTGATCGATACACAAATATATAACCGATTGCATAAGACGTCATTAGTGTGCTAGAGTATTGAAATTTGATATATCATTTCATATATGTAGAATTTGAAAGTACAAAGCATTAGCTTTGAGATATAATTTTCGCATTTTGAAACGCCCTTTATTAATAAACCTTACTGAAAAAACCATACTTCAAAACTTATTTGTTTGCAGTAACGAGACATACTCCTTAAAAAATCGCTTAAAATAGATAAATATTGCCCAACCGATTTAACCACAGTAAAAATGCAAGAGGTATTAATGTTACTATAGTATTAGTTCGGTTGTAGAAATGTTCATTTAAGGTTTGCTTGTAAAGACCATGTAAATATTTCAATGTTTATTTAGATACTAAGAAAACATCATTTGAAATAAATTAGAATATGTGATATTTTGGTAAGTCTTCATTCTAGTATTTTTTTCTGATGGCGCACATATACGACTTACTTCTAACCTTCGAAATCGTGGGCGCCGCCATGTTTTCCAGACCCTGTGGTATCAATCATTATCAAAACATTATACCACGTGATTATAGGCCGTGATGGATGACAGTTTTACATTGATGTAAATGAAATGACATTTTACTTCATTACTTTACATATTAATTCTAACCCGATAACAAACACCGCCAATTGGAGATAAGTAACATAGTTTCACAAAAAGGTAAGTCTTTATTCAGAGTTTCATATTATTTGCTACGTCATCAAACTAAGTGTGTTTTCATTGGTTGATTCAAATTGTTCACTTCAGATAAACCAGTCACATTGGTCCGAAAGTAGTCATTTAATCATCCAATCTTCTTAACGGATTACTATGCATGTATCATACTCATATTGTTGTTAACTACTTTAATATTTTAAAGTCCCATTAGCTTTTTGGATGTTAAAATCAAAGTAGATCTAATTTCATCTAGAAAGATATCTTATCAGTGAAAATGGCTTTTATTTGCAACAAAAACATTACGAAATTTCTTTTTAACCACTAAGAACATTATAGAAATATAGCACAGTATTCTTTTCAATGATATTGCAAATAATAAGAAAAAGCAAGTGAAAACATTTTTTATGAGATGTGGCTAAAAGAAGGCACAGTGCAAATATTGTTTTAGAGCAAATGAAATATGTTTCTTACATTTTACAATAATTTTATCCATCATTTTGTATTACTAAATTCAAAAGGCTAATGGGCCTTTAAAGACTTCGATAATTTGTTCAGAAGATGACAATAGTTTTGGATCGCTTTCCATGATGAGACGACCGTTATTGAGAGTAACAGAGAATGAGAGTAGCATTTTATTCCCAAGAGGCTAACAAGCCAAGAAGGATACAAATATGTATACTATAAGATTGACGAACAGTGATATTTATATACATGTATAGATATGATCGTACAATCAAAGGAAGTATCATACTAATAGACAAGAGTAATTCACATATTAAAACGCGAACATTTAAATCACGCTCGGAGGTCAATATGTATTATACATAAGAACTACAAAAATGTATGCATACTTATTTGTGTTTCGTGTAATAATTTAACTTTTACCATATTATGACACTAGTAATGAGTGATTTCTCACGATAACCATTCTACAGAATGATATTCTTTTTGCAATATAAAATAGTTTACATAATAGTATTTCTAAGTGTGAAAGCCTTTTCAACAAATATTCCAAGGTTTCTAATAATATGCTTGCTGTTCGAATTTGAAGTTCTAGAAATTTTGACATATTGGTCTGTTCCAGTATTTATGGTATATATGTTATTCGCATTTTTTTAATACATTAAACATTCTAAAACCAAATGATATTCGTCTTCCAAAGTATTACAAATAAAACATTTTCTTTCATCAATAGGTAGTTTGGTAGGTTTGACTCTGTTATATGATCTTAGAAATACCATGATCGATCGTTGAATGTCCTGTGTCAAAACAATCGGATCCTAAATAAGTCTTTAGTCCATTTAATATAGTTCGGGATGCCATTTAAATCATGATGCTAATTGCATATCAGTTAAAACACGATCTTTGATCCAACATAAACCAACAATTTGTATGCAAATATAACTATTTACTTACACATAATGGTGATGACGTCATCATCGCGTGATCCTTAAGTCATTACGACTGAGTTGAACTGTTGCATGCATGTCAGATGATCATGACAGCGTTCGGTACAAATAGGGCGGAACTATTATATGTATATTGTGTAAGCTCCTTTATTGGAATATCATAGAAATGTGAACACAAACGACCATGGTCTGTGATGATATACATGTATATACATAATGCAAGAATCATGCACTTGTTTTTTGAAACGATTGTTCAGCTTTCCGGAGCTGTAAATCGTTCGCGCGCATGATTTTTATGCGGACCTAAGTAATACGTTTTTCCACATCAGCCTCGTATTATTAAAAAACTAGTTCTCGTTCTACGTAACAGTGTGACTCTATAATATATATAAGATCAGCTTCAATGAGTACTTTCCGTACTTTTGTTTTATTTCAAGCTACTTTGCGAATCGTCTTAGGTGTGTTTAAACTGGCTCCCGTTGACTTGTTGCACTACAACATGGAACGGGAACCAGTTTACGGTATGTTTACATCTGACGCAAAACGTAACAGGAATATATTCATATTTAGCGTCGTGTGTTAGATATTGCTTGAATAATTTTGAACGATGTACGAGGATTAAGAAGAAGATGATAAATGTTGTTTAAATACAATATATCTAAATGCGGATTTTCTGGTGGCGAACGTTCAGAAGTACGAATTGCCTTGGGGCGAATCCTATTTAAAAAGTACGACATTTCTGGTGGCGAATCTTAAAAAGTACGAATTGACTTTCGGCGAATCCGAAAAAAGTACGAACTTTTTTCACGGTGAATGATCAAAACTATGAATTGACTTGGGGCGAATCCTATGAAAAAGTACGAAATTTCTGGTTGCGAATGTTCAAAAGTACGAATTGACTTGGGATGAATCCGATAAGAAAGTACGAAATTTCTGGTGACGAATCTTAAAAAGTAGGAATTTACTTCGGGGCGAATCCGAGAAAAAAGAACGAAATTTCTGGTGGCGAATATTCAAAAGTACAAATTTACTTAAGATGAATCCGAGAAAAAAGAACGAACTTTCTGGTGGCGCATGTTCAGAAGTGCGAACTGACTTGGGGCGAATCCGAGAAAAAAGTACGAACTTTCTGGTGGCGAATGTTCAAAAGTACGAATGTACATGGGGCGAATCCGAAAAAAAACACGTAATTTTCTGGGTCGAAACGCGTTCTATACATAGCGTGACGTCACTACGTTTGTCTAACCTCTATACATAAAACTGATTACTATCCACATTTAGATAGTTATACATACGCTAATAGTATTGTTCCGCGGAAGGATTAAAAATGTCAAAACAACCATATCGGTTGTATGTTATTAACAAATTTGTTTAGTTATGTAAAATGAATACGTAGTACCATTTCTATTATGCTTTCGTCAACAACACTCATCATTCAATGAAACGCAATGTTGAAGTACGCTTGGCTCCAATGTGTACCATACGGTGACGTCACGCTATGTTATTGTTTATAATTTCCATTTTGTAAGTAGTTCCTGCAAATACCCATAATGCCCCGAGCAGAATAACACAGGTCAGTGCATAGCGCTACCGTAGTGTACACATTGGGTCGAAACGGGGTATAGTAGATGAAATCACAGGTGGCAGTATCAGTGTTTGGTCCACAAACGATGCAAACACTGATACTGCCACCTGTGGATGAAATGGGATCATGAGTGTGTTACCACATACACACATCACGTTTTTCGTTCCTCATTACTGAGAAACAAATAAAAAAGTTCGCCTATAAGTCTCAACTGCATAGTCGCTGTCAACCACTCTAATATTAAAGTAGATGGATATTTAATATCAACCATAAACAATTTCAAAGAATTGCAGAAATGACAAAGCGATGTTAATCATTTGCTGATATTGACGCATTTTATCGCTGTATTTAAGTAACTACTCAACAGCTTTAGGAATACTGTCAAGGTGCATATTTAAGATTTTCATGTGTATTAATTTAAATTAAATATAATATTTTCTAGTATTTTGTGCCATTGTGCAGTTTTAATTAGACAAAACGATAATTTGTTTGTTTTACCGTCTAAGTTACAGTAATGTATAGGTTTTGCTGTTTAAGAATTCTAAGATGCTCGGGTGACGTTTGTTAAACGCAAGGCATCACAAGCAAAATCGTTTCCATGCATGACATTTTTTCCATAAAACCTTTCTGCGTCAACTTCACGCATTAACCATTCAAGAAGTTTATTACATCCACTGTTAATGTTAATATCTATCACAGTAATGTAGCAATTATTCATTATCTTTTTAGGCTTGACTTAAATTCTTGCAAAACAATAATAAGTAAGACTCAATGTTATAAAAGATATTTGTTTTTCTTTTTTTTCTTCATGATCAAAATGAAACCTATACACAACCACTAATCACTCAATGAGTTATGTTGTCAATTCAATAAGTAAAGACAATCTTCAGTATTTAAACAACTCACTTGATAATATACTTGACTAAAACGAGGAAACATACAACATTCAAATCTTGTGTAAATTAGCACCATTAAATAAAGAACCATCGTGATAACCTTTATAGAAAAAATCTACTTATTTTTACATTTACTTATCCATACATATATAAATGTCAAGACTAGATGTGTCTATGAGACATGTTTTTTCTCATCAGTCCAAATGCTTTTACAGGAAAAATACAACTGAGTGTTGCATTTGTCCAACTGGGTGTTGCATTTGCACAACTGAGTGTTGCATTTGTCCAACTGAGTGTTGCTTTTGTTACACAGAATAAAATTCAGCTGAAAAGTCTTTTAAATATTCATGTAGTTTCTGACTACATGAATACATCTAATTTCCCTGTCATAAGATGTTAACAAACAATATAAAACATATAATCTGCGTCCATTTACATTACAAGCGATAATTTGTACTTCCATGGGATGAGCATTGCTGAAATTAATCAGCTTGCGTTACTTTTAAAATGCTCCAAGCTTCTCTTCCACAACAAAACCACTGATACTATGAGATTAATCTCAAGAAATTTTGATTTGAATAGAATAGGGACAAATGCATAAAAACTGAAAAACAAGCACTATCAAGAATTTATCGACAATCAGTTCGTATTAATTATCGTTCATATTTATGTTTCAAACTGTGTATTGTATGTACAAGATTGTACATGCGTGTTCTGATATAAACTTTTTTCCCTTTTTTATTTATATGTTTTGTGAGTTGTTTGAAATAAACTTAGTACATGTATTTCTTTTGAGTCAACAGTGGGTGGTTTGAAATACGCCAAAGACATTTGGGTGGGTAATGCAATTTCATTGATGTTGGCCGTTGTGTGTACCCCGCCTTGGTGTTATAGAAAGTTGTAATATTTTTAATTTTATTTTTAATGAAAGTTAGATCATTTGTTTTTTTACACTTTACATACATGTATTGGATACTTTAATATTTTCCGTCATTTAGTTAATAAATGACCGTGATTTACTACATATTGCAGTGATGTATTATTTTCCATTTAGCACAAATGAACTAATATACTAAGTGGTTTTGATGTTATGAAAACAATGTACATACAGGGAAGTGGAAGGGAAGAGTCAAACAACTATATTCCTCATCTTTCCGATAATTGCCAATTAGCTTTTCGCTGTAAACATCTGTTTATCAATATATACACGTGACAGACTTAAAGTCAATGTAACGTCTTCCGAAACCAGGGGATAGCGTAAAAGCGTAGACTAAGATTATTGCTTATTCGATTTACATAATTTCTGCCCTCTACGGGCACTCCTTGGACATTGTAAACAAAGAATGGACTGAAATCTAGACGGTAATGTGTAACACAGAAATACCATTTAGAAGAAATGCCTCGTAAAATACATTACATCTGACTACAAAAGCTACACCGATAGTTCAGCTTTACATAGCCTTCACTAGCTCGGCACGCATGAATTTTGATGCAGACCATAAAGCTTTCCTACACCCGCCATGCACTTGTTACAGTGATTTGAATTCAGAGACCTTAACCACTCGACCACGGATGCGGGTTACACCGTACATTACGGCGATAACATTCTTATTTGTGCTCAAGTTCGACCTCTTTTTAGAATACACTAGTAAGTGATACCGCTGGGTGATTCTGAACATCTAGACTAGTGCTAATTCAGTATGTAACTTTATATATTATAACTGAAGAACAACC
The DNA here is from genome assembly GCA_964023205.1 of Lutraria lutraria. Taxonomy (NCBI): domain Eukaryota; kingdom Metazoa; phylum Mollusca; class Bivalvia; order Venerida; family Mactridae; genus Lutraria; species Lutraria lutraria. The sequence goes on along the minus strand of OZ026839.1, from coordinate 11,509,782 downwards.
AAGTTAAATGCGTTCCTTTTGCCCGGAAAGAAGAAGAACTCGTTGGATCAAGTTTTAGTCCAAGACCGTATAAACATGTCCAATGAAGACAAATATTTCATTAGCTGTACAGGTTATCACCAAATAAAGTATATAAATTGGTGGTACATGCTTTTAATATTGAAAGGAAAAACATACCTAATCAAAACAGAATTTTCTGAAATGTCCATTGAATCGTTTTTAGGAACGAAGTTCCTACAGGTATACACCACATTTTGTGAATACATAACAGTGACGCCTCTCATCCGCGTTGAAAAATAGTACCACTTGTAGTATAAATTTACATTGCAGACTTTGCAGTTTTGATTTCTCCTGCTGTGTGTATTTCGTAAGTGGATAGAATGACTTTCGGTAGGCCGGTTCGATTGGACTCTCGTAAGAAGAGAATACGCCGGCTAGAAGAGCTCAGAGGAGAAACCCAATTGAACGCAATCGCAGCCGAAATGTCTGTTTCTGAATATTAGGTATAACCAAATCTAACCGTAAAACTAATATTCTTTAAACCGGGTGGATAAACTAATGCACACTCTGACATTGTAAACAATGCTCTTTGGCCATGTGATCAATCATCTCGTCCACCTCTTCTAACCATCGGACGGAATCAACAGAAGAGCTGCTAAAATTAGAACAGAACCGATCGAACAGTTTGGAAGAACTTTGCCTCTTCCAGCAGCTCTTCCGTTTGATCAACCGAACCGGCCTAGTGGCTCTCTGTATGGTAGGCTGAGTGAAAAACATTGTATTTCTGGATGCGCGCTTGATCAGCCAACTGAAAAAATAAAAAAGTAATTGAAGGGCGAATTATTTAAACCAAGAACTGCAGTCCAACTTGTGAACAAATGTGCATTGATTTTAGAAAGACGTTCAATGAAGAATTCTTGAATTGTGTTAATTACGAACCTTTGCTTGCTTGTTTATTTACCAAAATCAATAATTGACAATGATGGACGAATAACGACCACAACAATAGATTAACAATAAGCTAACCTCTGATCTTTTTCTAACTATCTTATTAGTCTATGTGTAAACATAATGAATATTGATGTATATTATAATTATGTTCAAGGTATTAACTGATTAACTGCTTCATTTAAGCCAGCAAGTTCGGGGTACTGCAAGGCGTCAATCGGTAAATAAGTTGAATTTGTAATTGTTAGGGACGCGCACCGTACTGATGTGTATTTAAATAGTGCTCGCTTTGTGAAATAAAACTCAAAAGTACATGGCGGCCCAATGGTAAAGAAGTATCTGTTCACAAGCATGACCGCATCGTATTGAAAGTATGTCACTGATATTTAAAGGTCGCGGACAGTCATAACTACATGACCGAACTCATGTACTTTAACAAAGCATACTAGTAACTGGTAAAAGTACTTTAAACTTCTTTAAATGATTATGAAATAGTTTTCCGTTGCCGATGATCTGTACGGATGGACTTTACATTGAGTATGAAGGACGTGAGGGATAATCGATAGTCGAGTGCTGACGGTAGAGGTAAAGGACTAATAAACGAAAGGTAGTAGGTTCGATTCTCGGCTACGCCTTTCAAATTTCTCTGGGACTCTTTTTCATTGCCCCCATCCCAACTACCGAGCTGAGTACTAAGTACTATGTCTAGAAAATCGGTATGTATCGGTGTGTATCGGTGTGTATCGGTATGTATCGGTGTGTATCGGTGTGTATCGGTGTGTATCGGTACGTATCGGTATGTATCGGTGTGTATCGGTATGTAGCGGTATGTATCGGTGTGTATCGGTATGTATCGGTATGTATCGGTGTGTATCGGTATGTATCGGTATGTATCGGTATGTATCGGTGCTTTACATCGAGTACGATAAATATCTAGATATCGTAATGCAATAGTTTTGTTTTGTTCTTGCACTTCGAACATTTCTGTAATGAAAATCTATTATCTATTTCAGGTGGCACAATTACAACTGTTTGTCGAGAAATAAATTAACACAAACAGTCGTTACTGTCATTACAAACACAAAGCCAAATCAAATAGTACATAATAATTCTATAATTAGTCTTAATTCAAGAAATTGTCACGGGAAAATGACGTTCGGTCTCAAAATAATTTAATCTATGTTAATGTTTAGGCTGAAATTCCAGTGGAAAATTTCCGCACCAAAGCAAAATGTGTGGAGAGATAAAGAATATAATATATTTTCATTAAAAAACATAACAACTCGGGTATACTTCAAAAATGGATTTTTTTCAAAACCTTCAAAAATAGATCAATGTAAATTTATGATAATGTTATAACGATCTTGTAAAATATCTTTCCATTGAATAATGGTCTCTTTTTTTGTTTGTTTGATCGAGTTTAAGGCCCCTTTTCAACAGTAAGAGTCATATGAAGCGGGCAGTTCACATAACCATCGTAGCTTAGAAAATCCAGTTCTAGACTCCCATCCTCCGAAAGCAATTGCCTATATACAGTACTTTCTCACATAAAGAGATTTGGTTAGTAGCTTGACTCGAACGCACGACCCTCTATCAGTGAGACGTTACAGTGATTTGAAGTCAGCGACCTTAACCACTAATAGTCCACTAATAGTCCCTTAAGGCGACCAGAGAAGAGTCAAATACGATTCTTTGAAGGTGCTGATACTAGTATTGAATACCGAATTCATGTCTTAAATGAAACTAGTTATTCATTATAGGTTTGTTTACGAACCTAAGAAATGCAGCAGTATAGGAATTCTGGAGTATAAGAATAACAATCAATATGAATTTCATTCATACGAATTACGTTTGTACCAGTTCGTTTGGCCTTCAAATGATGCAAATAGCAACATTTTCGGAGATAAGACAAAAAACCCGATCTTGCATCAGTAATGATGAGTGAGATAAATGGGCAGACTGCCAGACTTCCGATTCCTGGGATTGTCATTAAAATTATATTCCATGTTAACATTGCATACGATTTTGGGACTAGCAAAATTATTGCATTCAGGAATGGATAAATTAAACGAGAATTTGCAACAGTTGTCGTCTGCTCATTAGCAAGCAGAAAGCAAATTACGCATCATCCTCTCAACCGGAAACGTAAGTGACATTGATGAAGTCACGTGATTGCAATATGCAGTCTGACTCACAGAAACGCTTTTATCAATCCTTGCTGGTCAATGCAACGTTAAGAAATTTATTATGCGTACGATTTCATTCATGTTTAGTATTTGTCGTTTTTTCTAAAACATGCGTGAATGATCGTTCTTTTTTAATATTTGTATTCTATAGAACTCCCTTATTCGTGTTTAGTTTCGTTTGTTTATTAGCTTTTACGGCCCTTTTCTACAGTCAGAGTCACACTGGGAGGACAGTTCACCGAACCATCGTTCCTGGGAAGAACCAGTCCTTGACTCCCATCCTCCGTAAGCAATTGCCTACTTTCTCACATAAAGAGACATGGTCAGTAGTGGGGCTCGAACCCACGACCCTCTATCAGTGAAAGGTTACAAGTTTGAAGTCAGCGACTTTAAACACTGGACCACGGAGGCGGGTCACATAACATAATTATGTCTCGTACGGCCCTTGCACAGATGCCACAAGACAACCGCTCGTTGCCCGTACAGTATCCGAGAAATCGCGCACCGATATCGAGCAATTATCGTGCTGCAACACTACTATTGTCGTTATGCAACCTTGTGATGGGCAAATGTTTTTTTATATTGTTGTATATAGGTCATCTCCAGTATGTTTTCACTACCCGACTCTTCTAAACAATGATAGTAGCACTAACACTTAAAGTGGCATACCTTCGACAGGAGAAGAGAGCAGGCATTGACTGCAACACTGAACGTCCTAGATGAGCAGCAGGCCCAACAGAGGCACAGAGAGAGGACAGTGTGGATGAAGATCAAACTGCTGAGACGTGTCACCAACCTTTGGACATTTGACAAGGGTGCTAGACCGCATCTTAATCTACAAAATGACGAACTAGTTTATTTTCCTCCTCGACGAATGTGATCTTAACAGCATCGATGCAATTAAATGACATTGTGCCCCAGATCAGGGATGCTATGTAATATAGCATCCCCGCCCAGATTAAAGCAATATAAATATACACTGTCATAAAACGAGTTCAATGAGTAAATATTAACTATTGAGTCGAATTTACGAAGTACTAAACCCATGGATTTTGAATTAGTCCACGCATGCCCTACAAACGTGACTTTAATTCAGATATAGAAAAAATTAATAACAGGTGATGTTAGGTCACACGTGATTACCCACTTGTTGAATATTGACAACTTAGTTAACAGTTACTTGGGGAATGAAGATAGTTATCGTTGAATGTCAGATTTGTAATATAAACTCTTATAATTTCATTTGATTAAAAATCATACGCTCCGAATACTAGTATGTAAATGGTATGGTCATTTAAGGTATTAGAATGCTAACTCCCAAAACTTCTTGTCTTAGAATTGGGAGGACAGTTTTATGAATGTTTATACGTTTTATAGGTTTCTGTGATAGAAGATGAGTTTACCATGATTTAAAAAAAAAAAAAAAAAAAAAAAAAAAAAAAAAAAACAATGACATTCCTTTGAGTTGTATTGCCTTGCGGTTTGCATTGAAGTTCACGGGAGCTGCCCAGTTTTCAAATATTAAGAAAAAAGAACATCAATTTCAATACAAAGCTGAGTGGGTAAAAAGATCAAACAAGGTGATAACACAACACCAAACTTTATTGGTTACTGTGCAGAATCTACTAAAATTATCATTTTTTTCAACAAGGGCTACAACTCTTTAAAAAGGTTTAATAATGTGTCATAAAATGATTTGAAGTATCCATGGCAAATATATATCAAAGGGGCAATACATTTTTATGACATTAACATTTTTGTGTTGAGCATTGAGCAAATACGCAAGAAATGATGTAGTACATTGAGTGCAATGACTATTTTAAGGTATTGCATCTCTTTACCAAGAGTTTTTATTGAAATGGATATTTTTTGTCTTTAATCTCTGAAAAATGGATTACTCACATAAACTTCTCTGTAAATTTAAAGGACAAATAACTAAAAGGAATGTAATTTAAAAAAAAAAAAAAATTATGGCAAATCGATTTCTGTCAGGGAAAGGTATAATACTTGTAAATATTTCCAAAATATGTCTGCCCCAGTTTGAGATGATACTTTTGAGAGTTATACTTTAAAGCTGTGGTTGCGGCGGCGGCGACGACGACAACAGCAGTTAGTACCAGCATAGAAATAACCCATCATTAAAGTTCTACCTAAGCGGTATATTTTTTTTTTAATGGAACCAACACTTCATTAATAGTGTTTCCAACAAGTATACAGGATGAGCCCACATTGCACCTTGGCACTTGCGTGAAACAAATTAATAATTTTGTTAAATGAGATGATAATTAGGCATCATATTGGATTAACATACTCGTTAAGCATTGGGCGTACAACATGACGATTGTGATAATTTTACTCATTTTCGGGTCATTTTCAGAATAAGGTATTTCAAAGCTACTCAAGTTTCCCAATAACATCTGTGACCATAAATCAGAATGCAATTATTTCTTGATTAAAGTCGTATCCACATATGCACCATTATTAGTTTTTCTGTGATTTTACGTCGCACATACATTCAGGGTCATTTATTGATTTTTTCAGCTTTACCAAGAAGTTCCTATGTGTACACCTTGCCAGAACCACCGATCTACCAGAAGTTAAGTGGATGTCCTCTGACACGTGGCATTTACGATAGTTTCTTCCGTATCGTGAGTGGCACAATATTTTCCCCATTGTAGCGCCGTTAAACGTCGCAATGCCGTGATATGTCGCACTTATCGTTAAATGTCGCAACGTCGTGATATGTCGCACTTATCGTTAAATGTCGCAACGTCGTGATAATTTATTATGTCGCACTTACCGTTAAATGTCGCATCGTCGTGATATGTCGCACTTACCGTTAAACGTTGCAACGTCGTAATATGTCGATATCACTTACCGTTAAATGTCGCAACGTCGTGATATGTCGATATCACTTACCGTTAAACGTTGCAACGTCGTGATATGTCGATATCACTTACTGTTAAACGTCGCAACGTCGTGATATGTCGCACTTACCGTTAAACGTCGCAACGTCGTGATATCTCGCACTTACCGTTTAACGTCGCAACGTCGTGATATGTCGCACTTACCGTTAAACGTCGCAACGTCGTGATATCTCGCACTTACCGTTAAACGTCGCAACGTCGTGATATGTCGCACTTATCGTTAAATGTCGCAACGTCGTGATAATTTATTATGTCGCACTTACCGTTAAATGTCGCATCGTCGTGATATGTCGCACTTACCGTTAAACGTTGCAACGTCGTAATATGTCGATATCACTTACCGTTAAATGTCGCAACGTCGTGATATGTCGATATCACTTACCGTTAAACGTTGCAACGTCGTGATATGTCGATATCACTTACTGTTAAACGTCGCAACGTCGTGATATGTCGCACTTACCGTTAAACGTCGCAACGTCGTGATATCTCGCACTTACCGTTTAACGTCGCAACGTCGTGATATGTCGCACTTACCGTTAAACGTCGCAACGTCGTGATATCTCGCACTTACCGTTAAACGTCGCAACGTCGTGATATGTCGCACTTACCGTTAAACGTCGCAACGTCGTGATATGTCGCACTTACCGTTAAACGTCGCAACGTCGTGATATGTCGCACTTACCGTTAAACGTCGCAACGTCGTGATATCTCGCACTTACCGTTAAATGTCGCAACGGTTAAGTGCAACATATCAGGGCGTTGCGACGTTTAACTGCGCTTCACCCACTTATAAAGAAATCTCATCATAGCTAAACATCTTCTCTCAAACCTGTTCTCAATCAAGTATTGATCTTAACTGTAATCATCTGAAGGACGCATGATAGTATCACAGCAAGACGAACACTCAGACCCAATTCTTGCCTGATTATCAAATCGAAACTCCTATAAAATCTCATCTTTGCCTGATTAGCAGAATTTGTTTGGCTTTGTGATTATTCAAATTAATTTTCGCTAAGGCGCGTCAGTTTGATACCGCGTCGAGTTTCTGCTGTAAAATGTTCTACAGGGTCGTTTTCTGTAGAACTTTTTGCTCTGCTTGAGTGACAGCGATTGCGTCAAAATCACTAAAATAAAATGTACAGCGACCTACATTGACATCTTAAAAATAACATTTTTGTACTTTTTAGAGTTCATTATCCTTGACTATACGTTATTGTTCGAATTCAACTTCTAATTAAATCTATACTAACTAACTGAAAAAGCAAGTGTCACTGACCCAAAACAGGTAAAAATGTAATCCTTCGTCAATTTGAAATAAAAACAGTTTTGTTACGTTCGTTATTTTTAATTAACTAATTCATCCTTTATTATTTATTACAGTCGAATCCGCAAACAAAGGCCACCCCTGGTAAAGACAGGTGGCCTTTATTCGGAGGTAATTTTGTTCTAAAAAGCCAATGGTAGGTTTAAAAAAATGACCTTAGTTCACAGCGTCACCTTTATAAGGAGGCGGCCGCTAACACAGGTTTGACTTTATTTATCTAATTATGTATGGTTCTTTTTAAAATTTATGTGTATTTTCAACTGTATAGATAATGTTAAATAACTTTCTGACATCAGAACTCACAATGGCCCGCCTCCGTTATTGAGTGGTTGAGGTCGCTGACTTAAAATCACTGTAACCTCTCACTAATACTAGTAGAGGGTCGTGGGTTTGAGCCCAGCTTCCGACCATGTCTCTTAATGTGAGAAAGTAGGCAGTTGCTTACGGAGGATGTGAGTCTAGTACTGGTTCATCACAGGAATGATGGTTAGGTGAACTGTCCCCTCATATGACTCTTGAAAAAGCCAAACAAACAGAACTCATAAACGTCTAACCGAAGCACATGATCATAAAACACAAAAGAAAAACAATTTTATTTTTAGAAACACAAGATGAACGCTCATTCGAAACGTTCAGTTTTTTCTTAAGATCAGACGATTTCCTAATTTGAAGTGTATTTTAAGGACCATTACGTCAACATTTCAGAAATCAATCTTTTAACACGATGGAGATGTTTTCAGAAACGTTCATTAACCTACCATGAGTATTCATGAAATCCTATAAATACATTAGCATCTTCAATGTTAAACTAAAAATGAACATTCACGAAAGAAGTATATCATTTATATCTAACGTATCAATACGTAGTCATTTGAAATTATTATTTGTGAACACTCTTCTACACGCACTTTACCACATGAACTCTTCACCATAAAGGAATGGGTCAGTGGTCTACTTGACTACTTATCGGAAGGTCCTGGTTCAAATGTCGAGCCCGCCTTCCGATATTCAGAGATACCTTTTGCAGCAACTTTTTTAACATTTAGTCAGGACGGACAACAGACAGACATAAAAACAAATAGACAAACGTTCTCACAGTGCTTGTTTTGAGAGGTTATCCCTTTGATATTTTTTGACAAAGTTATTCCATGATAGACTTATTATCCCAAGAATACAACTTTTAAACCCAGACAGACAGACCGACAGACGGACGGACGGACGGACGGATAATGCCATTTTAACACTGCATATACTTGCATGGTAAATGCATATTTTGTTACCATGTGTTTGTAAAAACAACATCATCTTTAAAAAATGTAGTTACTTTTACATTGCATTAGATAATTGGGGATCTCTATTCGCGGAAAAGCAACAACTAATCCAAATAGAGCTTCTGACTGTGTACGGGAGATGTATTCGGCGAACAGAGCTCCCCGTGGAGCTGTATACGGAAACATTTTCGAATATTGATTCCCGATATTCGAAAGAGTCCATATATGGTGCGACATAACTATTCTAAATAAGGATGGGGATATATATAATTATATGGTTCGTTCTCCTATATCTTCTCTCCCCTCATTCTATGGTAGCTCGGAAATGACCACAGATGTTGAACAGTAAAAAATAATAAAGTTAACGTAAACCTCTTACCATAATTAACCGCTACTTTATACTTTATCATACACACGCCTTACTCTACACACACTTTATCATGCATACACTTAATCATACACCCACTTTATCATACACACTTAATCATACACACGCTTTACTATACACACACTTTATCATACATACACTTTATCATACACCCACTTTATCATACACACACTTAATCATACACACACTTTACTATACACACACTTTATCATACATACACTTTATCATACACCCACTTTATCATACACATACTTTACCATACACACGCCTTACTATCCACACACTTTATCATACACACGTCTTACTATACACACACTTTCTTATACGCACACTTTCTCAAACACACACTTTATCATACACACTTTACCATACACACGCCTTACTATACACACACTTTATCATAGACACACTTTATCATACATAATTTACCATACACAGGCCTTACTATACAAACACTTTATCATACACACACTTTACCATACATACACTTTACCATACACACGCTTTATCATACACACACTTTACCATACACACACTTTATCATACACACACTTTACCATACACACACTCTATTATATCCATTTTACTATACACACATCTTATCATACACACACACTTTACAATACATATTTTATTATTCAATACTTTTACTATACACTTATTTTACTACACAAACTGCATTGTCATAAACTAACTACCGCAGGTGCCTGCAATAAAATGGAAAACACTTGTTTTCAGGAAACACCACGGGAAAGATCATACCTAGTCACACGTACAACATAGCCGTAATTATACAATCACCATACAATTTCACGGAAACGCAGCAAGCTTTCAGACAGAGGACCGTATGATTGATTAAGAAATACTCACCAAAATTGGATGACAGAACTTCACACCATACGTAAGGTAGTTGTTATTTAGTCATCTGTTGTTTAACGGCCCATTCGACAGCTATGGTTATTTCAGAGTCGCCCCTAAGAGAGGTGAGATGTAATACAGGAGAACAGGGCATTTATGTCTCTAGTTTTTCTGGTTCTATGTAGTGTCTGGTGTGAAGCGCAGATACACACGCCTCGTCCGTTTTCTGTGATTTTTAACGCAAAACTTGGCTCGGTTGTTGGGTTGGATACACAGAAAAGGCGTTCCTGAGAAATTCGAAAGGCGGAGCCGAGGATCGCACCCAATGTATTTCGTTTATTAGTCCTGCACGTTACCACTCGACCACCGATCTACATTCAAGGCTCCTTTCCAGACCACGTCCGTACAGTTCATGTATTTAGTGCTGGATATCATAATTAAAAATATTGTTAATTCTGTATTGGCGGCGTCAGTGCTTGATAGGGCTGTGGATCGTTGGGTAAGTGGCGATCCGATCCAATCAACGATTCAACACTTACGATCTACAAATCGAGTCAGGAATCTTTTGATATCAAGTCACCCATCTAAAACTCCAACACTTCAGTCCTGAAGACAGCTAAATTTGATTTTCTTTTAGGAATAACGAATTAAATCAATGGCTTAAAATTATACGTACTCCTTCCAATTGCAGGATTTACCAGCATCATTTTCTGGTTAAAGCCTGTGATCCAATATCTAAAGATCAGATTGGACATCTTGGCAAACGAAATAGTCCATTTTAAGAAATATATAATCAGAGAAAAGAAAATTTGAAGAACAAATAATACACTTTATTAAAAAAAAACAAGATCGCGAACCATGAATCTTAATAATGACGATTATTCGTACTCGATTTCTCAACTTGATTCGTGATACCCGAGTACTCGGAAACTCGTCACAGCCCTAGTGCTTGAATGTCTTTTTGTTAGTCAGACTCATACAAGTCTGACAGTTCAACTAGCCATCGTTCCCAGGAATAACTACAATGTAATTAGGCTACCATCATCCTAAGTAACTGCGTACATTCTCACATAAAGAGACACCGTCCGTAGCGGGGCTCGAACCCACGACCCTTAATCTGTGAGACGTTACAGTGATTTTAAGTCAGCTACCTTAACCACTCGACAACAGAGGCGGGGTCCTTAAATATATACCTGGTCCGACGTAAAAACAATAACAAAACCAATTAGTTCTTGGAAAGTTTCTTGTCAAATGTTTGCTATGACACGTCCCTTATGAGCATGCTTAAATTTAGTACACTCCTTAAAGCTAGGTCGATTTTCCGGTTGAAGCATTATCACCAAGGCATACCTTATACGAGAGTCTTGAGACAGAATGAACTACATTTTGTCTCATCGAAAATGATTATCTTGCCAGTACCAGAACTCAGTTGATAATCATTCGCAAATGTTTGGGAAAAGTCGACCACATTTTGCGAATTGAGCCTAAATCTGTCTTACTTATTCGACGTTTATATTTTCAAAACAATAATAACGTTGCCTGGCAACAGGAACGACGTAATTGAAAGCAGGAAACACTGTTGCTAGCCCTGTCTGTACTTCCTTTTGTCTGCAAATTAACAACGATAATGTCACGGTGATAATTGTAGCTAAATTGGCATTAACCGATTAGATTAAATAGACCGATAATGTACCAACCTATAAGCATATGTTTTTAATTGTTTACGTGGTGAAACATTCTCGTTTTGGAATTAATAATAATTTTATTTCCCAATTTGTAGTTTATCAATTATTGGTCTTTATAACATAAAAATCAAATGCAATGTATAAACAGGATGTCTGTTTTACAGATCTTTTTTTCTTTCGTGTCTAATGTTGAGTTTGGCTATATTTTTTCAATATGTGATAATTTCATCTTGACCAGAAACAGGGCGGTCTAACGCTCAAGCCTGTATTGACTGTTTCCGTTTTGTACAAAGGGAACATTAAAGAGTCGCTTGAAAGCATGAATAGAATTTATACGTAAACGAATATCAGTTTAGCATCACCTTATAACAGCTCCATTACTTACACTCTTTGGGACTTGCACATTTAAATTATGTTGTTGTTGAGAGGTTGTTGCTCCAGAGGGTTTCTCAGGAGAGGTTGAACTAAACATGCAAAGTTTTGTACAGAGAATTACATGCTTATAACTTATTGATTTTACAAAAAAGCACTACTTTCACTTTTTACAAAAGATGTTCGATGTGACGCCCATTTTTCTCCAAAATGTCGTTGAGTCTGTGTTTTAAGATTTTCAATGGTTTTGTACCAACAGCCACAAATCGATTCTGTCAATCAAATACCTTAAATGGTCTAAGAACTTGAAGCTTGGTAAATATACACTCTTAAGGATAGCCTAATTACATTGCTCGATCAAAAGTAACTGCAGGTGAAAAAAAGCTCTCAAAGTAAAATTGAACAATTCTGCACATTGCGAGTGACGTCATAACGTGAACGTGACGTTAAAGTTTCTCAGATTTTGACGTTCGTAAAAAAATGCGATTCTGTCAATTCCATCGGTATTTTACTGATCTACGTGTGTAAAGAAATGTAGTCTCTAATAGGAATTCTTGTGGTTTCACATATTATAAAACACTCATCTACGTTACATTTTAGTCACCGGCAAAGATTGCTGAGTATGCGTATTTTGGACTCACACGTCGCGAAAACACATAAACACATTACAGTAAATATTGTCATTGGAATTCTTTTCGTTGTCTGAAAAAAAAAACAACAACAGCGACAACAATTGTGAGTAATTCTGTCCAGTCATCAAAGACGAACAGAAATTTGTACTTTGAAAATGTACTTTAATCTATTGTGTAATGTTGTCGTGTATCAGCACTTTACGAGTATTTGGTAAATAAAACAAAGATACAAAAAGTTCATGGACAATGTACCAAATCTCCTTAGGGACCAAGTAAACATTGGCATTTCAGAATTCCTTACTTCAACAGTTTGTCGTAGAAAAATAATTACACCGTGAACAATGATGTTTTGCTTACATGTCAAATACTTTTCCTGACGTCTCCCATAACCTTTTGTATCCAATTTAGTTTCGTATTCCGTTCCGAAGTCATTTGTGCAAAGACCTTCAATTTTGTTTGATTTTTTAATGATACAATTTTATCTGTATAAATGAAATCAGAGTGACTTTAGTTAACAACCAATCTTTAACTCTCATACTTCGTATTGATTTGATAGACCATTTATTTATTTGGGTTTAAGGTATCTGACTTGGATGTGAGGTCAAATGAAGTTTCACCAATTTATAGATTTAAAAACTAAACCATAATTATATACTAAAATAAACCCACTGTATAAAATGCATCGCAAGTGATTTGAAACAAATACAGCATTTGATTGGTCTTCTATAAACCAATATCGCACGTAATTTTCAATTTTTTGAATAACGATAACTACTCTGTATTTAGGAATATATTACAGCAAATAGCCTTAAAATCACTATAAATATATAATGCAGGGAACCGTGCCTCAGTTTTATTATGACGGCCTTGGTTCGTTAGATACTTGACTTTAATGTGGAACCAAACGATTGAAATAACGTATTTTTCGCCCCCAAAACGGTCATTTTTACATTACCATTTCCGTTACAAAATACCGAAAACTGCTTTGAAATCCGTCATCAAATAAGACTGCAATGTTAATTCGAAAATGACGCCTACTGTGTTTTTTTAAGCTGAGCAATTAACAATTAAAGTGTCGGATCATTATCGTCTCATGAAATCAACGAATTTAACCCACCCCTTTAATTTTTGATAGTCAATCAAAATCGCTAATGCTTACGGTTCAGTAATTGAAACCATGCCCAGTTTGATGTCTAGTAGGAGATTTTGTAACACATTTTGTCATTAATCATATCATATCGTACCCAAAGGGTCATGTTACATAAAAAATACATATGACAAACAAAATATATATTCTTTCATATTTATAGACAAGGGGTGGAACTCCCACGAAATGACAATTTGTCAAAATTCGCAGAATATTGGTTATGTTCAAATGTAGAAACGACGCACAATACTGATATATATATATCCAATTGACGACAATTATAATACCCTTTTAACTAACAAAAAAATCCAAATGAAGTATTTTAGATATAGCAGACTTAACATTACATTTACTCGCATAAAAAAGAATGGGTCTACCACGGCCGTGTAACCGAAGAAATCTAGAAGAATACATGCTAAATTGCAAAAAAGACGAGCATAAAATTGATGGCGCATACAAAAATATATTAACCTGGAACAAAAATTCAATAACTGGTAAATTACTGATTGTGTAGCGAGTTAAACATCAAAATCCATACCGACAGGTTTATTTATCGGCCATTTTGTCTCGGTGCGCAACGTTGTATCGAGCGATTTGATTGGACGATACCCCCTTGTTCCCGGCTTGAGACTAATTGAGGAAAGTTTGCGTAGTCAAAGCTGGGTTACTGATACTTGTTTTGTTCACACCGAAAATTAAAAATCATGTATTTCGTGCGTTATTTTGTACTATCTGTAGAGTGCGCATTTCCGAAAAGGTTATCAACAGTTTGCACGCTACATTGTTTATTACTAGACAGCTTTTCGGCGGTAAATTGTTTCCGGCTTACCCCGGCGTGTGAATGTCAGCACATTGTGAACACGGGAACCACGAACGACCAATGAAATGCCTCGAAACTTATCAACAAAATGGCTGCAAATTGAAATAAATTTTGGCGATCAATATAAAATCTTCGCATAATTAATAAATAAATGACAGGCGAATAATATTTTGTGGAGGACAGATGTAACTTATATTCAGTTAATACTAGTATACAAAATCGTAATATCGAGGTCACGCTTGTTATTAAATGTGATTTAGTATGGTAATAGTGGGTTACACGGCCGTGTTAGACCAAATTGTATAGCGTAGTTCCATCAATATGAAATAAAAAATTTTTATGATATTTTTTGTAGGATATTTTTATGTGACATGACCCTTTGATCGTACCAATACAATGCGCATTACATTATTGATTTTTAACGCTGATAAGGAAAAGTCGATAAAGGGGTGCAGTATTTATCGCAATAAAACACCATTGTCTAGTGTTCGGTTAGATTTTTTTGTTGCTTGGTATTTAAGTATGATATTTAATCTTTGTAAATAACGTGAAATATCATTTTACGTTATTTTAGCGATTTTAACCAATGTCGATGCGTTAACGCCGTTTTACAACAGCCGATTCACGTAACTAGTTTTTCCACTATATTCTAACCGATACTAATTTAGCCTTCCCCCTAGGAACCGGCCGCGGGGAAAATCGATATTGCAGTCAAATTTTCATGGAAGGGTCCCACGACCGGGAGATATGATGAGCCAGGAATAATTTATTCAAAGAAAATAACTGGCATCCGCGGTTTTTTAATTTGCTGACAACTTAATTCATCTTGAACATAAGTGTGTGTATTTAAACTTCTAAAGGCGCAATGAATTTAGTTATCGTAAAAATGGAAATTTGAGTGTGTGCGTTCATGCGTACGTTTGTGTTTTAAAGAGGTTCACATAGAACGAAAGTACAGTGCATATAACTATCAGTGTGTACATAAACAGAAAAACTATAACGAAACATTTTAGGTGGACGAATTACAAGACGCATTGGTTTAAGTTTTTTGTATGAAGATGCTTTTTTCATAAAGGATATTGAAAGTCTATTTTATTAATTCCTCCATTATTGAGAGTATAACGTATAAACAAGTTATATATAGATAGATCTAATACACATAATTATTATATCGACAATCATGAGTATTTGACAAATGAATACAATCATATAATATAGTTCACAAGTACATGGTAATACCATACCATACATCAATGGAATAAAGTACACCCTAAATACTACCAAATTCACCATTATCTGCTGTGTTACAACCACATTAAACTTACTTCTAATGACGTTTCCAGTGTTATGCCACAACAACTTATCTAGGTCAACATCATAGATCAATGCCTACATTACTTAATTACCTTTCAACTAAAGAGCAGACGAACTCATTCATTGGTTACGCAACGAATAGCCCGTCCAGTGACTGACCAATCAAATGACCGATGTCACTATTAGCCAATCAAATGGTCAGGATTACCCAAAATGGTAATAGACACATATACATAGACCCGTAAATAACTATAATAAACTAGTACCCATAACTAAAATTCGTGTAGAAAATTAACTATGTGAATTGTCACCATATCGACCTAGACGACACTTAGGAGAAAAAAAACTAATTGAAAAAAAATAAGATCACAAATCAAGAATAATTTCTTTTATCCCTCTAGGTTATGCTTAAATGTCGGTAAGACGGGTTAGGTTTTTAATTGCCTACACAAAAGCAATTTTATTTCTTAGAAGTGGTACCTATTAATGAACTGTTACACAAAATAATAACTAAGTCACGATATATATGACCCTAATATACAGTCAAGCCTGTGTACAAAGGTCACACACTAGTAACACAAAATTTGACCTGTATTGACATGTGACCTTTATTAGTAGGTCAACTTTGTTTATATAACCAATGACAGTTTTTAAAATAATGGCCTTTATTCACCGGGTGGTTTTTATTCAGAGGTGTCCGCTACATTAGGTTTGACTGTGATCTATTTGTGAAAGAAGAATGTCACGAGTATCAGACGTGTCATTTTCCTCTAATAATTAGTCGCCTAATTTCAAGAGAAATCGATCTTTCGTAATATTTTCCACGCTATTAATGGTAACTTATTTTTTTCCACAATTATTAGATTTCTTGTATCTTCAGAAGAGATATGAGCTGTTATAAACCGGTTAATGATTTCAGAATATAGCGTAACTTCTCCAAAGCAACACCCTTTGGAAGTAGCAAATTATGTTGCTTTAGAGAGGTTAAGTTGAAAGTTAAATCGTGCAGTGGGAACAACATGCTGTTCCTGAAGGGAGGTTTTTGCTCAAGAGAGGCCATGAAGCCGTATTCCTTTTTTAACCACTACCCTTATTAAAATTCATAGTGATATATTTACACTCTTAAGGCAGTGGCCGGGATCCAGTGTTTTTTTGTAACCTGATCAACCAGGTTCGATTCCCAGTCACCTCATGACATACTAGTAGCCTTCCATGGAAAAATGTCGACGATTTTTCGCCACATGTGGAGAAATTGCCGGTACCTTGTGGAAGGGTAAGTTAGTACTGGTAAGAATACCATCTAGGAAATCTTGTAAGGTGAATCGGCCGCAGTATATAGCTGAAAAAGCGCCGAAAAACGGTCTTAAACGCAAATGAATTAATGTGATATATTGCTATTGTAGGCTTAAAAAGTCTACAGACTGACAAAAGGCACAGTCTAGAAATATATTATAAATTAATCCTTCATACATGATACACCATTCTAAATGTAATTCTTAGTTGAACTTTGTTCAATTCCACTAGGCCATCCCTAGCTGCGTGCATGAAGTTTTGACGTGAACCTAAGTGTTACTTCCGTTATCTACATCCGCAATGAAAATGTTTCAATTCTGAACTATTTATATTCGATAAACAGAAACCTCATGCATTAAGTTCAGCTCTCACCAGAACGTTTAAAACTGTGTTATAATACATTCTAATTGAAAACGAAATCCAAGAAATATTAAAGTAATGCAAATCCTTATGGAAACTGGACTTACATAGACTTGCACTGCAACATAGAACAAAAAATAGTTTAACAATTGCATGGCGGATGTAGAAAAGCGTAATACTTCGGTCCGAATAAAAATTCATGCGCACCGATCGAATGATGGCTATAGAAATCTGAACTATCGTCACGTTCCAAAAATCTTTTTTGAGTTTGGAGCCAAGCTCCCTTATGTCGGTTTTTGATTTTCTTGCGGATGAAATATATTCTTATTTTATATTAGTGTTTGCCTTCCCCATTGCGAGCTTTAGCATTAAATCTGCCTGTCTGTTAATGTATTTTTTCTAGTTTTGTTTACGTGTCCCTAACTTTAGCTCTGTAGTCGATTGGTTTAAAATCACGACGAATTAACCGAGAAACCATGCAACTGAAACGTTTAACGCTCTTTTAGTCATCTACCTGTTGTTGTATATGATATAAATCATTATTACAGTAAAGCTCTTTATTATTTTTATCGGTTGCTAGGCAACAACTGTTCGCTTGTAAATATGGACCTACTAAAGTTTTACCTTGAATATTGTAAAGATTTATTGAAGAGCATTATAAAACAGTACTTAGGCGGTACTTAGGTCGTTCTTAAAATATTTTTATTTCTTTATCATTAAGTGATATTTTCAATTCACTTACTAACTATGCAAGCAAACAATTCTGTCCAATTGGAAACCGAGTAAGCGTACATCTGTTCTTAAAACGTTGTTCTAAATAGTCAAACCTGTGAACAAACAAAGACCACACACGCGAAAGACGAAATGTGACCTTTATTGACAGGTGGTCTTAATTCGGAGGTCATTCTGTTATAAATATTCAATAGCAAGTTCTAAAAAGAATAGCCTTTCTATGTAGGTGACCGCTAGCACAGGTTTGACTGTACTCGCCACTTACTGGTAATGTGAAACTCTTAAAATATGTATGTAAATGGATACCTGTCTGGCTGAGACGGTACGTACATTGAAAATAAGTCTTTAGCTCTTCTTAGCATTATCGCTTGCTTGGCATAAACATTTTTTGTATGTTTCTGGTTACATACTCATTAAAAATAGGTTTGGTTGGCAACAGGGGATCTTTTCGCACTTGAAGACAAGCTGAATCACAGGTGGCAGTATCAGTGTTTGGTCCACAAATGATTTTCCTTCAGCACACATCTTTTATGCTGAAACAA
Organism: Lutraria lutraria; assembly: GCA_964023205.1. Lineage (NCBI taxonomy): Eukaryota > Metazoa > Mollusca > Bivalvia > Venerida > Mactridae > Lutraria > Lutraria lutraria. The sequence continues at coordinate 11,490,983 of OZ026839.1, read as the reverse complement.
CGAGATGCGATGTTCCACATTGTTTGGCATATAGACATATAGTAAGCTTTTCACCTTGATAGTACATATAAGATCAGTGACGGGAAATTTTCTTTTGCTTCATTTGTGGACTAAACACTGATACTGCCACATGTGAGCTGAATAACAAAGCAAGTGAGAAAGTGAATGTTAAAAGTCTAGGGTCACGGGCTTGGTCGGGTACAAACCAAAGGGGTTTGTCACGAAAAAAAAATCCAAAAAAATTTTTTTTTCCATGTAACCCATATATATATAGAAGGGAAAGAACTTCGACAATTCGAATTTTCCAACGCGTGTTATAAACTTCCATGTTATTGCAATGCAGTACAAAATATTTAACTCATATATAATGCAACGTATGGGCAACTCAACACGCTAACAGAAAATGTATACTTTTACTACCTTTAAAGATATTCTAAACTCGCTATTGAAGATTTTTCACTCGAAAAATGGTCAAATTTTACAAAACGACAATTTTGTAAAATTGTTTTTTGGATTTTTTTTCGTGACAAACCCCTTTGGTACAAACAATAAGTTTATACATCCAATTAAACGGCATACTAATAACCAAAACACGGGTTTTCAGATGAAACAGAGATCTAGTTAACAGCTACGATAGAAAAGAAATTCATCATCTCGTACTTTGATGCCATTGTTAGCACAATATCTGATCTGACGTAGTGTTTTTGAAATTATGCTAATTAGCGATTACTGTGTACGCAACTTATATATCAAGTACTTTGGATGTTGACATCACAGGTGTCCATGACAAATCTAAATATGTCGCATATCACCGTTGTTAAAAGTGTATGTGAAGACATGTACTGTTATTAGACATTTTGTATTGTAAACTGATCACAGTCTACTATAGAACATATATATTATGGTAAAACACATTATTTGACTTAATTTTCATCTATTTATAATTATTAGTTATATTAAAGCAATTCAGATTGTTTATGGTGTTGTAATTTCTCACCAACAATGGCTTTTACAATTTTGAGGATGGGTGCCTATTTAAATGAACAATAAGGTAACATAAATATGCGAAATGGTCATAGCATTATTTAATTTTAACTATAGTATTATAGTATAAGGTTCAATACAGACTGACAGAGATGGCAATTTTGTTATATACAAAATGTCTTACTAGTACTACACAATACAGAACTATATAATAGTATTTCGTACATAAATTTATTTCTCCCGGATTGAAACTTCATTTTTGCACAATGTCTCTTGAAAATCACACTACAATTGTGTCACACTTCACCCAGTCCTTGGATGTCACAATATCGTCTTTGATTAACGAATCTGCCATGTCACACAAAGCCGCCACTACACGTACTGTCTGATGTGCATTTCTTAATGACATACTGCTTTATTTTGTATTCAATAACATGTATGCTTTCATTTGCATTACTGCTCTCTCAACGTGGAGTCGTTCGGCTGCAAACCTTCTAAAGTCGATAGTTTCCTTTTCAGACCGCTGACTTCTGCCTTTTATGAATGCCGGAATATTTAATTTAACCCAGCGACTGCACATATCTTCAGCAATGACAAAGCCATAGTCAGCCATGACTTCATCTCCAGGCAGCAAATAATTAAAAAAAACAACACTATGGTTGGTTATGAAATTGTTACGAGCCCTACCTCCATACAATGGAGAAATGTACATTATGAATCCACTAGGAGCAATTGCTATTAAAAATAGCAGTATTAATACTCTTGCATGTGCTCCAAGTTTGAGCCCTTGCCATTAATGAGAAAGGCCTTTAGATAAATATTTCAGAACAGCAAATAATACATAGTCATGTGGTCTTGGGAAAAGACGTCTGAAATGGATGACCAATCAAATGTAATATTTGTTTAAAATCACTTGTAATTGAGTTCATACGGTGGTTTTATTTCAGTATATAATTATGGTTTAGTTATTGGTGAAACTTGATATGACCAGACAGCCAATCCCGATACATTAACACTAAGTGAACAGTGCTTAGTAAGCAAAACTATTTAATAAGTAAAATGTTGAGTTCACGTGCTTTATTGAATTGCGTATTGAAAAATATTATATTTTTCTTATTTTTTTGTTCAAGGGTAGCTTAAGGTCTTCAGCGTACCCGGTTTACACTGTGATAGGACGGGTACGCTGAAGACAATGCCGTAAGGAAAGCTTACCAATAATCGTGTCAGGAATCTGACACGCTCGTATTGGTTTATCCAGCATGCAATGGTGTAAATTGAAGTATATCCCGACAGAAAAATATATAATCTTTTTATATGGAAAGTATCGAAGAGATAAACCTAGTTTTACACATAAAACAACCTAGGAAAATTCAGGTAGGTCTATAATTTCATCACTACGCCGCCATCTTGTCATAATGTTTAGTCACGTGACCACGAGAGTCGCCCGCGCGAACCGGTAAGAAAGCAATGCCATGTGCTTTTAACCCCGCAGCATTTGTCAGCGGCAGCATCTGTTTACAAATATCTTATTTGTTTAAAAAAGACTTCTTGAGGACCAATAAATAACTCATTACTACTTATAAACAATAATTACTCTTTGTTCAATGTATTTACTAAAAAAAAGGAAATAAACAACCAAATACGAAAAAGATCCCCAACCATCATGTACATACATGTCATGTTTTCTAAGCGGTTCGCGCGAGTGACGTCATACGAGATCTCACGAAGCTGTTAAGTATTATGGCGGATGAAAGTTGATGCAAATGCTATTTCGCATTGAAAGAAGCAAATTTGTTGGCTGTATTGATATTTTAACTTTGTATAGGGTATAAAGCGATA
>OZ026839.1:11388160-11483160 GCA_964023205.1 Lutraria lutraria | reverse complement strand
GATCTCCAAGCTCAAATCCCTTGATACAAAATCTGACCCTTCACAGCTATGCAACTTGTAAAAAATGTGACAGAAAGGTAGTATATGACTAATGCCCATTTTTTCTTTATCTCAAAACGGGGTGGACAGATTTTGAAAACCTTTATAATTTCAATAGGTCTTCATGATAGAAAACGATTTACATGATCCATGATAGTTTTAAACAACAAAGATATTCCTTTGAGTTATTTCCCTTTGAAGTTGCATTGAGGTCAACGGGAGTAGACTATTTCTTCAACTGATCGTGGAATCATGAACGAATCATGCCACAAAAGTATGAAATAAATGCTAAGAAAAAAACAACAGAACAATAGTGCAGCCTATCTCTCCTATGTGTAAGGTCAGTCACCGGAAACACAGTGATTTAGTTTCTAGTCTTAATATTATTCTAAATATGGTATTCCGGCACGGTCCGGGTTTTATCGTGGTCTTAATTGCAGTCTGTGTCAGAAGACATTTGTTGGCCTTCCGGCAAGTTCGTTTATTACAAGCTTCTAATTTCCCCGTTATTCAAGAAGTATGGCATGTCTTTAACACATGAATGTTCACATCACGCACAATAGGCATGCCTTGTGAAACTGTTCCATATTCAGCTCTGATCTCATCAGATTGTCTTTATTTATCCTGTGATTTTTATTCTTAAATTAGAGTTCAATGTCGTACAGAAGTTCTCTGCGAAATGAAAGTAAAAATGATACTGAAAATAGTGCTTCGTATATAAAAACATATTTATGCTATCTTCTAGTATAAAGATAGCGTTGCCCAAAAAGGGCATCGAAGCCGAACGGAAGTAGTGAAATTCCGAAACAGATTAGGAAGTGTTTTCGTATGTAAGTCTATGCAAAAGAAAAAGGTATCTACTGTACGAGGACAATTTTAATCGTAAGGACATGATTTATAATATATTATATTATTTGCATAGGACCGTTATGCGATGCTATGTATTAAATATATATGCAAGTTGGTATTGTAGTTCCTGCCACGAAGATTTTTCGAAGATGTCATTTTTAAGCATGTTACATAGCTCCTGTGACTTGTTTATGCATCATACTTGAACCAGCTATATGTCACTGTGTGGTAGCACTGTACGCAAAAAATCAACGGTGTTTACAAGATGGCGGACGGATAAATGTTGTGAGGTAGGTGTCGTTTGTTTTTGGTTCAAACTTTTTAAATAGCACGTCCTCTACACAATAGAATACATCAAATGAAAGAACATTAAAACGGCAATCGGCGGCTAATAATCGTCTTTTATCAAACCACGCCGTTTTCACAAAATCAGTGTCTGAACATCACGTGTTGAGTTTTTTGAAAAACGAAGCGAGGAAACTGAACATGGCGACGATTATTCCGTTAAAATGAATGAATCGACAAAAATACTTGTCCACGTGTATGGAGAATGTAAAGCTCCTCGCGTATATCAATTATTTCCTCATCAAAATCCCTTATAGTAGATGTTTTAAAGCTTTTAAATTTTACATACTGTACACAACGGTGCTAAGTATAAACATTGTACTGTACGCAACGGAGAAAATAATTTCTGTACGCAACGGAGCAACAATTTTAGTCAAAAATCTGTACGCAACGGAGCAGTCAATGAATAGCTTGTATCTGTGTGTTTTAAAACATGTCTTCTATTTGCGTACAGTGCTACCACACAGTGTATGTGTCGTGAGACGTCGTTCTATTTACAAGCGGTGTCGTAAGAATAACACGTCGTTTTATTTGCAAACGGTGTCGTGAGAATAACACGTCGTTTTATTAACAAGCAATGTGTTGTAAAAATAACACGTCGTTTTATTTGCAAACGATGTCGTGAAATAACACGTCGTTTTATTTACAAACGGTGTCGTAAGAATAACACGTCGTTTTATTTGCAAACGGTGTCGTGAGAATAACACGTCGTTTTATTTACAAACGGTGTCGTGAGAATAACACGTCGTTTTACTTACAAGAAAAGAATAGCCTACGTACACACAGCTGTTAATATTAAGTTCACATTTATTCTTTTCAGTACTCGTTTTAGTACTTTTGTAAATTTAAACAAATTTAATTCAGTTTGCTTCAGTATCAAGTGTCATATGGTCATTTTGTCTTGTCCGAAATTGCAGAACTTTGACATACGATATGTCAATCAAAGGCGATGTAACGTCTTCATTACAAATAATCGACGTCGTTAGTTCTATTCTTGTGTTCCGATTTATACATAAATACTTTTGTGGAAATGCTTATCATGTGTATATATATTTTCTGTTTTCAACATTAACGTATTCTGCATACTATAGTATTGACGCTTTTTTCTAATTGTGTTGACGCAAATAATTAATTGTTATAAAATAGGTTACATAATCATGCAGAATACCCTCGCAGGCCTACATGATGACTGTAAAGGAATGTTGTCGATCTTTTTTTCAGTATCTTGAAATTGACACATAATCACATCACATCACAAAAGTATCTAACGTCGTAAGAAAGATACGATACTAGTATTCAATATTCATTTATGGCCATATGTTCTCTAAGAAAATGATCCGTTTATGTTTTATTACATACATCTTAAGTATATATCCGATTTTTTTCTCCGAGGTGTCAAATGTCTTATATTTAAAGATACCAGTGTCACATTTCTTAGGATCATTATAGAAAAAAATTGTGGGAGGAATTTATCACACCAATACCGTTAATGATGTCAGAAACATCGGTCTATTGAATATATGGGTTACTTACATACTTTGATTAATCATCTCGAGACTTGTATTCTTAAATGAAGTTCTTCCTACTGTTTTGATGGGTCGTGCATGCATCTAATGGCATAAGGAGAGTCTGAAAGAGACAGTGTGATTGATGCAAGGCGCTTTGACATAGAGTATTGATTCATTCACGAACTGAATGAGGTTTTGTCTGACTCAGCTCACTAACGATAGCTTGAATATATTCCCAGTTATCTAATCCATTTCTATTAGTTTTATTGGGAAATTGATATTTATTGTCTATTGAATATCACACATAGCCTTAGATTAAGAAAAAAACTATCAGTTTTAATGCAAATGAATCAGAATTACACAATACACTTATAAATCCAATTACTTCAGTGTGTAGATCAACTTCTGTTGATCGACTTTGGAACGTGACCAAGGCATGGTTGGTTCTTGTTTCTTTGCGATATCTTTACTAAAGACGCCACAACCAATGACAACTGTCTTTAATTTATTGTGCAACCTCGATGGTGGATAAAGGCAAGTCGGCTTGTTAGACAATACTTGTCAGTTTTTAGGATAACTACCAATAAATATTCAGTAGATAGTCAAAGAACCAAACAAGAGTAGCAGAGGGCTAGAGTTCAAAACATTGATTATTTATTAACATTTTTTTTTTCTGATCATTTTGCACGAGCTTTTACTCATAGTGATCAACTGTGATCAAATAGATGTCCATAGTTTCCTGCCGATATCGTGGAATGATTCTAAGTAGGACATTCTCATCTGGAATTCACATTGTTCCAGTCAAATTTGTTGCATCCGATTAGCTTACTAATATAAATACATAAAGTGCCAAACGAACGAAAATAACCACAACAGCCTGGGAATCCTCATTAAATGGATTTTCTCATGTCCCCCCCTTTGGCCTGTTTCCAATGAACCAATTTCGACTAAGTACCGACCCTAATACTGCTTAGGAGACATTTCATGACATGTTAATATATACATTTCCAAATCATTTTGCTGAAGGCAACTAAGAACTTCATTCCTCAGCAATAAATAGGTTAGTGATATTGGGCTCCAGTTTTTGTTTAATTGGCTCCTAAGGAGAATAATCTTTACGATACTATATATGACATCGTAAGTCCAATAATTCGCATCTCTATAAGGTGCTCGTCATACAATTAAAGGGGCATGCCCTGGAACTGAAGTGTCTCGAATAGCAATCAAATTGGTATCATTTTAATGCCTAAATCAATCAATGAAAGCCCTGTAAAATATTTACAAAATATCCCGCTAGTTTACTCACAATACACATTTCAAGATTTACCAAACCTGCCGATTTGGGCCTCAGAAATTATTCGTCATTTTCACAACTCGACCCTTTCGGTATCTGTCAAAACCGAAAATATCGCGGAAAAAATGTCAACAAACTGAAATGGTAAGTATTGCTCATGTTAAGTTCACTTGAAAGGCAGCGCACATGATCAGTTAAACTCTCAATCGTATCGGAAACATCGTTGTCGTCAATAAAAGGCTTACAGCCTTTTATTCAAACCGACATACAAATACCGACGCGCGCGTTAAAGGGCCATTTTTGAATGCACATTCTTCTTTGACTTTTCGGTAATAATTGGTTTTACAAGTGACAAACCCATTTTTGGTGTACGAAAAAAGACTCAGCAGTTCCTGGGCATGTCCCTTTAAAGACACGAAACTCTAACATTTCCTGCTGTATAACAAGAAAGCAAGATCCACAAAGAGACATGTCAAGTGTGTAGGCTTTCATTTGTTTCATTCATCATGTTTGTTCGCATCTCGTATTTCTTCATTTCTAGATACTCTCATGCTCCGAAGCCTTTTGAAGTGGATTCATATCTCCAAGCGCCTGCTCCAAACAGAGATGATTTGTAACAGATATAGCTTGTCAAGGACTTGTGTGTATACAACATCCTATTCTTGGTTTATCTGGTCCATCTTATCGTTCGAAATTCTGCATGAAACAGACGATACTAGTATCCCATTATCAGCTTCTGGGTTGTAGCAAGAGGGACATGAAGCGTTAAATAGGTTACCGGGTGAGATGTATTACATGTTGCTACGTGTCCAGTCAATTATGGTAATGAACCCTTTATTTGGATCAAGATTCTACGAGCAGTGTGTCTTGACGAGATTCATTAGTGTGGATATATATAAATAAAATGTACCAATTAATTGTTTTGGCCACCAGAAATTCACTGATTTCCCGTTTAAAATTATTTAAACTACTAATTGTGGACATACAAATGAACGCCAGAACGAACGATAAAAGAATTTAACACAAACGAACGAAAAAACAGAACAATAATAGACATATAATGTACTCAGAATGTGAAGACAAATATTACTGAAAAATGTATTATTCAACCAGTATTCATAAGTAAAGAGGAAAAAAATGACATTATACGACGTAATTCAAAGATTTACATTTTAAGCTATGAGTACAGTCTCGCTTTTTATTGGACAACCCTCGTATTTACAAGTAGACTTACTAATCTTTTAGCTGTCAGTGTCTTAATGCTGACTTAATTCTTTATCAAATCTTTTCTTCGTGTTCTGAAGTAACTTAAGACGCAATTCAGTCGCCTTGACAGAGTAATCGCTCAGTCGTTGGCAAATTGGGTTAGTGGATATTGAATTAGCCCGTTGGTAAACACTTCCTTTACAATTATTTAACACAGTGTGGTCTGACTTTAGTAGACAAAACTATCCTCGCGAAGTTTCTATGTTAGATAAATCCCCTGACGACTGCATGGAACACGGTCCTAACCTTCACAAAAAAATGGACTAATTTGCCTGTATTCTCGACCATAGAAAAATGACATCATTATACCGAGGGTGACAAAAGTATATTCTAAAGGCTATAATATCAATATAACTCGAATGACATGTGACTAAATGCTAGTAATTTATCTAACAGTTTGTATAATTATTTGGGAACACTCTTTACTGAGATTTCTGAATAAGCTTAGAAACGATTTTTTAAACCAGCACTATAAAATGTACTTTGACATGTACTTTTAGAAAGCTTTCTAAACATGATTAATTAGACTGTCATTCTCTTGAGGATAAAAAGGAACTAACATGATTACTTAATGTTATACAGATCGAGCTTTACGATTAAGTACGACCCTAACAATCATGTTTTCATTCCTCAAACATTCAAGGGTACACCCCGTACCTTTGAAAACACAGGCGACAGAAACCAACCAAAACGCCAACCACTATTTTTCCGAAGTCATTATAAAATGTCTAGATAAAACTGAAGACGTGATTATTTCTACATGTCTTAAGCAGCAGATGCAGCCAGTGAAATGTCGTGATACAAAATCACGACATTTCATTGTCTGATTCTGCTTGATACAGTTCATGGATACGACAGGCGATCATATACCCGGGAAATACAACACAATGGAAGCTTTAAAGTGTGGAAATTGTTTTAAATACAGTGTGTCTAAAAACAGCAGGCCTGGTATATCACAGCCATACAGAGCGCGGATTGATTGATTGATATTTATTTCGGCATAGTAAGCATGGTTTATAATATGATATAGAGATAAAACATGTAACATATAAGTTAAAATATCAACAATATTAAGACAGAAAGACAGACAAAAAAACACAAAATTAAACCATGACATGCTTCCAACACCAAGGATAACACAAAAAGCGCCAGCGCTTGTTTCCATTGTGGTCCTTGTAAAGGTAACATGACATAGAGAGGTAAACTTGAAAAAAATGCTGAGTTATAAAACACAATTGAACACCAAATAACACCAAAGATGTGAAAATAACAGTTTCCGGTCAGCAAAAAAGGTCAATTAGACAATTGCAATACATATTGATAGAAGCTATTAACAACATAACAACTGTTTTATTTATTAATTCCTTATATTATTGTATTACTACTATTATATCCTTGTATTCTGGTTTTTTATCATACAAATCATTTCGGACTGAGCCAAAAGTAATTTCGGTTTTCAAAGAACTTTTTAAAAATTTCGTTATAAAATGGGTTTCGAAAATTTGTCCAAATTTCAGAGAATTTCGGTTTTCAGGGATTATACAGTACACGTTCGGTCATTTCTTGAAATATCAAGTTGACATTCGGGGTTTTGATGCACTGAATATTATGTTGTGATTTCACGTTTCATGCCCACGTTTTTATGTTCAGAATATTTCGTTATCTTTGCGTCATTTATTTGTACCTTTTTTCTCCGGATCAAAATCATTTTGGAAGATTTTGCTCCTCTGTTTGATGTTCCTACGGAAGACCGATGGTGACATTTCAACTTTAAGATTTTACAATTTCAAAACATGAAATAACGAAGTTGAAATCGAAAAAAAACGTGAAATCATGAAATCGTGATTTCACGATTTTTCTTCAAAATTTCACGATTTTTCTTTGTTTTCAACTTCATTATTTCATGTTTTGAAATTGTGAAATCTTGAAGTTGAAATGTCACCATCGGTCTTCCATACGTTCCAGTCGTTTATGATGTGATTGTATTTTGATTGACCAAGACGAATATTTTTTGAATATCCATGCCTAGTTATAACTAATTAATGTTTATCGCAACTTTCATGCGATACCGGGTTTTCACGCACCAAAAATGAGTGTTGTTGCTAATTTAAAACAACAGTGTAGCGCCGCGCGAACGCTACTTCAGTAATAGGTTATAAGTTTAGGATTTATCCCTCTTTCAAAATATCAATGTCGTGTCTTCATTATTCTCAAGCTGATTATCTTAAAATCATGTAACTGTAGACGTAGAATCCAATGTAAAGGGTAAATAATAAATGCATCTTCTTGCAGATAATGGTCAACGTGTATTTTGATCACCCATATGTTCAGAAAGAAAATAAGACGTGACATAAGAGATTTATCTCAAATCGTAAAACTCCAGCCAATGATGTGTTTCTTAATGCAAGGGAATGAAACAGAAAGGATAAATGTAAGTTGAGATCCAGCATAACACTCATTACGGCTTTGCACGATAAACTCGTGTTTGTCCAAACAACCACATACGTCGAACGACTAATTCTTAAATCAGTAATAATGACACCATTATAATTTTTATAGATATTTTATTTCACGCTTTTGTGAATTTTATTCTCATTGACAACAAAATTGCGCAATAACAAAGTTTAACAAATATCATAGTAAAAACAAACAAACAAACAAACAAACAACAGATTGAAAGAACATTAGCACTAAACCACGTGACCTTCAACGATATGAATACATATACAAATGAACATACTTAAGTTGATTCTTAATAAATACATTTGGAAACACTGCCGTTCAGATCCACTCTTATCTAGGAATCAATTTTATCTATACCGAACTTCCGGTCCCAACTTTAATTCAAGATATTTTGAAGGAAATATTTCTAAAAATATTTTCTATCCCGGAAGTATTTAGGACCACCAATGTCCGGATAAGAAGGAGAACGGAGGTTTCATTGCGTATTATTGAAAAATAAACAAACAATACGTAACTATAAACACGTGACTGTATACAAAACACTATTGCACAGCACATGTTTTATAAATAAAAACAACATTTCAAAATTTGAACTTAAAAATCAGAAAAGAAACAACGAAGATTTCTTGATACTTGAGTTTCCAAAACTCACGAAAAAAAAATATTTAAACATAAAAAAATATGTTAGTTCGTTTTCGTTGGTTTGAATACAAGAAGCTAAATCTTATTAATGAAAACCTATTTATTCTGACAATCCTTTTAATTCGTTTTCTTGATGTGTGTCTGGTAAATAAAGGAATATATCTTTTACCAGCACGTTAAAAGAATTTTTCACGAAAATCTTAACTAGAAATCAATGTTGACCGACAAATAGTACAGCGAAAATAATACAACAAAAAACACGCTTTTAACCCCAGAATATGTTGTCTTTTATATCTGGGTACATAACAATACAACAAACAAAATATAACAAATTCAGAATATCAATAAAAACATAACAATATTGTATATTGCAATTAAAGGTCCATTAGCCTTTTGAATTTAGTAATACAGACCAATTGATAGAATGATAGTAAATTATAAGAAATATATAATTTACTTCCTCTAAACAATATTTACATAATAGCTTTCTTTAGCAACATCTCGTAAAAATATTGTCAGACGCTTTTTCTTATTTATTTTGCATCATCTTTGAAAAATACTGTGCTACAGTTCTAAATACTATAAAGAAAAATTCGGAGTGTTTTTTTTGCTAGTAAAAGTCACTGATCAGACACCTTTCAAGGTAAAATAAGACATGCTTTAAATGTAACATCCAAAAAGCTAATGGGGCTTTAAGCAATGACATGTAGAAACATGTTAGTGATTCAAAAACTTTGATATAACAAATTAATTTTGAAAAGTATAGCATATCTGGATCAATCGAATTATCAATTTCTTATTTGTAATATGTGAATAACTGTAAATTAACTATGATCACATACAATAGCACCAATATATGATGAACCCTGTCCGGTATCTAATAGCATTTTCAAATATTAATATACATGTATATTATAGAAATGTACCTGTCAATATTTTGCCCGCCCGGGGGGAGGGTGGCTATCTGACCCAAGGGAATTTGACATTTTAAAAAGTTTGATGTATAAATCCCCACTCTAGAGACAATCGTATTCGTCTAAATCCCCATCCTAGAGCCTACTTGCTGTATCAGATACGACAGTGATGTAAAACCCGGCCAAAGTTTATTTCTGGGGACCCGGGGTCATTAAGTTTATCAAATTCCCGCCTGTCGGAAATGGTCTTCTGTCTAAAGTCCCGTGTACGCCCGGGCAAAATATTGACAGGTGCATAAAACCGTGATCGAGTCATCTAAAACTATGTTACTTATCTGAAAACAATTTGATGTTTTATTTCAATCAAGGAAACTCTGGTAACTGACATGTGATCAATAAACGAGGTCCAGCAAAAAATGAGAAAGATTATTTTTGATTCACTTAAACAACGACTTGCCAATGTCTTATTAATATGTTTGTATAATTTTATCCATACAGTACATATTATATATTCTTCTAGACACATCTTGTTTTAAACGTAGGCTAAGCAACTTGTTTAAGATCTAGAACATACAATGACAGCTGTGTTAACTCTAAAATTAAAACAAACTACATTCTAACATTATTTTCTAGAACTTATTGTTAATTTTCTCCTTCGTTTCATGCAAATAATTAAATTTTAGATGATAATTAAAAATGAAAGAATTACAAAGAATACCTGAATAACAAACTTCAAGTAATAAAAATCTACGTTGAAAATATTAATCTTATCTTATAGATACAAATCTGAGATTTACGCTAAGGATATGTTTAAAACATTGTTAAATGAAAGTTTTCGGGCAGGCATTTTGTAAAAATACTATGTATTCATCTTCAAGGAAATAGTCTTTGCTCAAACGCAACTTGCATTGTTATTTACACTGCTTTGTCTTCGCTGCTCTATCATATCACTGTCCTTTGCACTTATCAATTCACACTGAGGAATGAAATGATTGTACAACATGCTTTCAAGGATTCGAGTTTGCTTTGGTCGCTCACAAAGCCATGACCTAGCCATGCGTCTGAAGTCGTTGCTCCCGATTCCGTAAAGGAACGGGTTTAAAGATGAGCTTAAAGCTAAAATCCAGTAAGCCACTTGGAGTAGCCAAAGAGGAATAGCACTTGGACAGAATGAGTATAAAATATCACATAATATTGACGGTGTCCAGCACACGACGAATGTAATAACCAGTAAAGCCAATGAGAGTAGTGCTTTATTGTCCTGGCGCAACAAGAAATCTCGCACCATATCGTCATTTTTACGCAATTTCTTTTTCTGGAACGAAATACTAGACTTGGAAGCGGCTCTCATTTCAGATAGCCTGCGCTGAAACGGTGCGAGCATATTTGCATACTCGAAAGACAAACGGCGAATTGAAGTATTAGAACTGTTGTGAGCTGATAAGATTCTAGAGGTAGCCAAAGACAGGTCGGGTCTCTCTTTGCTTAATCGCAGGAGAGTGGACATTGTCAAGTTTTTTCTTCGACAGTCGCCCCGTAATGGCAGGGAGGCGATCATATCACACTTTTCATCCGACCAGTTGTTGTTACTCGAGTCCGACGACGTTTTGCGTCCATACACAGCACGACTTTCCGAAGAGCTCATTGATCTTCGTAGCTTTTTGCTATTTCGTCGGCGCGCGAGTTTAATGTATATTCCCATGTTCAATGATATCAACAAGATCAAAGGAATGAAGAACTCGATCACAGACGCGGACATCGTGAACTCGGCATGATATTCGTAAGGAACCCGACAGTACTTATGAGGCTTGACTGTTGTCACGTGCAATAAGTTCCAGCCAATTATTGATGGTATATGTACCACGAAGCTGAGCACCCAAACTGTGGCAACAAGTGAAAGCGCCATCTTTTTGCTTCGGCGTATTCTGTAAGAGAACGGAAAGTTTACCGACCACCAACGATCGGCCGTAATAAGGATAATGCTCAGAACAGTCACATAGTACAAAGAAAATCTTATTGTCAAGAAATATGTACAAGCTTCATCCGAAAAGATCCACTGCTCTCCAACAGTTTCTATGACGGACAATGGAAGAGTAAGGCCAATCAGAAAGTTCGCCACCGCTAAGCTCATGATGTAAGTATTCCGGCATCGTCGTAGTTTCACTTTGACTGCCAACATTATAATCACAGCACCATTTGCAGTTAATGTCATAACAAAAATAACAACAAGTGGAATAGCACTCAGCCATAATGTCCAAAATCCCGCTTCCGTAAAAATGCCCTGTTGGGAAAGCGTATGGCAGCTTTGATTATCCATTGTATTTCCAAATGTAAACCATAATCGAAAAGTAAATCATATCACCTTTCAAGCACGTTTTAAATGTTAAGAACTTTATGAATAAAGTACCATAAAATTCCTTCTCGAGCTTGAATTCAGCTGATTCTTTTACGATAAAACACTAAAACTCCTTCTCTAAAGTGTTTTGACACTCCTTAAGCTATATTTGTGCACTAATGAAATTCTCTGTATATATTGACTGTCTACCACACAAGAAAATGATCTATCTGTATTCCTGTAACGCTGGTGTTTACTGACTCTAATGGTTTTCCGATAGAAATGTCTCTCCTTTTATGCCAGAAAAGTTTGCCTTTGTAAGGATGGCTGTTGCTTTTGGCATTATTGCTTTTTCTCAGCAGTACCAGAGAGTCAGCCGCACAGTAAATTTCCAATACTACTTCTAGGGAAATTGTTTGCGCTTGCAACACGAGAACCAGCTCTTATTCTTTACGAAACATACCGTCCTAGGCGATCGATCACAAGTGATACTAAAAGTATGTAACTTACATAACATACTTGCCTGTAACTGAATGACGGGATGGAATTGAATTGCCATAAAAGGTGATCACAAAATACTCAAATGAAACCTAGTTGACTTTTTGCCCGCTCGGAACTAATTTGACACTAACTGATGCTCTCTTACAATGCAAGTTTGAATGTGCAATTAACCCACACCGGGACATGACAACGAGTGCATGACCTGATACAATTGAATACAGCACTAATGAATACCTTCTGAATATTATAAGAATGAGGGTTAACAATTTACAATCAGGACCAGTATATCCGGTTTTTTTTCACTCAAGTAAGAGGTTTTTTTCTATGCTAAGAACATGGTATCTTTGATACACCAAACATTTTCTTCATAAAGAGTATCACGTAGAATGAATGGTTGTGTCATGTCTTTTATTTAGCAACATATTTTATTTCTGAAATTCCGTTGATGCAACCACTCCAAAGCAAAAGTATGATGTTGCTCTAGAATAGTTAAACCATACAGTTGGGAAAAATCATGTTGTAGTTGAAGAGAGGTTGTTGCTTAAGAGAGGGCCGTTCTAGAGAGGTTACACTGTAGTAGATATTATTGAAAAGCTCTGCAACTTCGAAGTTAACTCTCTAGCGAACCCAACAACATGATTATGTGAGTCAGAATAGATGACGCTGGTCGGAGTTTACATAATCAAATGAGCTACATGTAATTGGGACATCACATTTATATCAAAGCTTTGTCATAATTCTATTATCTTCTTTGAGACCTTCAAAATAAAAAGTCACTGACATATCGTTTACTTTTTAAAAAAGATGAAGTGTTTGAAAGTAGACAAGATGATTGGCCCTTGTTCTTTAAACAAAAGCAATGACGTATAAAACCAGACACAATTTGAGTCGGGTTGGAATAAATGAACATTTGAATGGTTTGATATCAAATACATTATTACGACGGTTTTGTATAAATTTTAAAAAGTTCTTAACCTAGCTGACTTTTTGCGTTCGTTTATTAGCAAAGCGAGAAATAAAATTCCATGTTGTCCTTGCCATATCATCTGACTTCTAGAAAGGACAAAATCTTCCTCTTAAAATCCGCCAATTAATTTCACGGCAATTTGATAAAAAAACCACAACGGTTCATTAGTCTAACAAGGTGCTAAAAAGCAATCTTATAACATCAAAGACCTCAGGAATAAAGAAAATGCCTAATTTGTTCACATCTTTGAAGATAATTCTGATTCATGAGCAATAAAACCAATTTTTAATTCCGGAGCTCATGCATGCAGTGTTTTATGAGTTACGTATGCGACAGCATATATTAATACATGTCATTAAAAGAAGAAATTTTTGGACTTGTACAGTGTTATTATTTTTTAAAGTATCAAACCAAACACTTGTTCCGTTCTTCTTTATTTCATTTTCTAACTTATTAGGGGACATATATACATAATACTGTTAGCGGTCGGGCGAGTTTTCTTAAGTCGTTCTAATAATGTTTAAAAATTAGTAAATACGGACTTACATATTGACTCTAAGCAATGGAGTGATGGCGAGAAAGATAATGTGGCTGGAAAGTTCAAAACAAGTCGAAGCAGATATGGGCAGCAGTACTGATGAGGAAACGTTAAAAGCATGTTATGTGAATGAGCGTAAAAGTATAACCAGAAATATACTGAAAAAAACATTCGAGTGACTGATGTCTTAAATGATGCGAACTCAATATTTTGATTGACGACTCGGTATCAAATTTGTTGTTGATTCTCATGTCATTTTGGGAACGACAACGACTCAATTTCGAAAAAAATCGGCGTCCCTATCAAGTAATGATATAACCACGAGTTACCTAGAAGATACACGAATAGGACAAAGATATGTTTACCATGGTATACCAATGTTATAAATAACACTTCCAATATTGTTGATTCGGTAAACAAATTCTAACTCTGCTTTTTAAAAGACAACTATATGCAATACGCATCCAAAGGGGATATTAGAAATGTTCAGTATGAAATATGTCAGATTCCCCCCTCCCCCCAGCAAACCGGTACAAATTGAAGATATTGTTCTAAAAAGCGTTTTTTTAGATTTAAAACATCAGATGTACTTGCGCTTACAAAGCTGAGTAATAACTTTCTAAAGTTCTTTCATAAACGAAGGGAGACAACTGCGACAGAAATATCGGTAAATAGCTTGAAATCACGTTTTAAACTCATACTAATGGCATAGGAACTGCACATAACTGTCATTCACGATGTTGAATATTCCAGCGATCATTTAGATTGCCTAATTGATAATCCTACGTATGAAGAATTAAAGACAGTCATCACGCAATGAAGTACCTGAGCCCATTATTTTTACCCATCTTATAATAAATTTATTAGCACGTTCTAGTGATTATTTCTTCGACCCGCCTCCGTAGTCGAGTGGTTAAGGTCTCTGACTTCAAATCACTGTAACCTCTCACTGAAAGAGGGTCGTGGGTAGCTACCGACCATGTTTCTTTATATGAGAAAGTACTGGTTCTTCCCAGGAACGATGGTTAGATAAACTGTCCGCCTCGTATGACTCTGACTATTGAAAAGGGGCGTAAAGCTCAAACAAATAAACAAACATTATTTCTACACTCAATATAGTTGTTGACCTAAAAAAACCGACCTACATATGTTTTTACATGAAGTCTTTAATTCGGGATACTTTACAAAAGCTAGGTCTCAGGGATTCATTATACCTATACATAAGAACGGTCTGCTGAAAGATCATCCAAGTAATTAGAGGGATTGTTCTATTGAGAAACTTTTAGAAAGGTAATTTACGATTATTATAACTTGCAGAGTGGAGAAATGGTGTAAATACAAGAACTTGTAAGCCGACGTCAATACTGATTTCAGAAAGTCAGTAGTATAATAGATTTTTGACAATCTAATTGGAAGAAAACACTTACAACAAGACAAGTTGTTGCCATGTGCATTCATTAATCAAAAGATTCTATTTATTGAAAAGCGTTTTGATATACATTGTCTAAAAACGGGTTAAAAATGTTCACAGTCATGAATGCTAGATCATAAAATCTTGTTAAACAGTGTAATAGTTACGTGGGTCCAAGGCAGGGGCAAATAATTTATCAATTATGTTTTCTCTTGTTCTCGAAAAAGAGTTTTTTATTAAACAAAAATTGAACTTCTGAAGTAAAAAGTCTTTAAGAGGAACATATGTTTGTGATTTTTTTAGTTTCTTCATAGATATGATCATTTGTATTTTTACGCATGCCGTTTCAAGGCTGTAACTTCCTGGAGAAAGTGGCAGGAAGTCGAATTTTGTGTATGTGTCTTGTATGTATCCTTTCATGTGTCCAGAATTGTGAGTACAGAAGGTGTTGATATCATTCGGAAGTGACAAAAATGTTTTGCATTAGAAAGGTCTGGGGTCTGCATTAGAGCAGCTATCTGAGGAAGTATAATTCTCACAAATAATACTGTTCTACAGTTTAATCGCTATTTGCTACAGCTTTACAGTAGAATTGTATTTCAATTAAATTATGTATACGTGATATGCTATTGAGATATTCCTTGTAAATAAACATTCAAAAATCACGCCTGACTATATCAATCATAAAAACACTCGTAAATTCGAAAAAAAAACACACCTACGCTAAGAATTTTGTTACACACGGGGAAAACCGATGAGTTACAAAGTAGTCTTCAGGGATTGTGCTATTACATAAAATGAATACTTTCGCTTGTATTTAATATACCTCCCCCGAATTGTTGTGGGCATAATGATGTTAGTTTGGAATCGTCTGCTATGATGCATTTGTACCGAAAGTATCGAATATGTTTTGTTTTGCTAAATTTAATCATGAATCGTGATCAAGCTGCCATAGTCTAGAATGTTTTGATGTCGAAATTAGTAACCTTGTAATGCTAGAGTATAGAACCATCGTTGTAAATAATGTCTAGGGAAAAGTAAAAAGAGTCTTTGTTCATGTTAGGAAACATGTTCGTTCTGGTTGGATTACTGACATGTTGACTAACAAACGCTTTAGTTAGCATGTTCTACACTTTGTACTATAATTTGATTAAATGGCGGAGCATATTTCTATATTTGGTCATTATAACAATTCTATGAACAGAAAGGAACTAACGCATGCGTTTGCTTGAAAATCATCGTTCGTTTGATAAAATAGGACTTTAGGTCCTTCTAGAAAGGTTTTGTAGATGCCACAATGGGTATGAATGATCTGTAGTGATTTCGCGCTGGACTACTGAACTAAAGGTCTTGGGTTCATATTTCGACCCCGCCTCCAGAATGTCTCCGGGACGCTTTTTATTGTTCTAATCCTAACTACTGAGCCAAGTTCTGTGTCTAGAAAATCACAGGAAAAGGGGCGTGTCATGTGTCGGTGCTTTTTACTTTCACTGGGCACGATAAAGAACCAGGAAAAAAATATTCGATATAAGTGCTAACCTGTACGGTAACCTTTCTTTATTTATACAGGCTCTCTCTTCTTTATCTCTCTCTCCATAACCCCATCATTATCTGTATACATCGTTACAGATACAAACAAACTTGTTAGTTATATCTGAACCCCCGGTGACAAAATTTAATGGCTTCCCGACGGGAATCGAACCCCGGTCTCCCACGTGACAGGCGGGTTAACTTACCACTATACAAATAGACACACTACATAATACAGATAGACGTGGACATAATGGACAATATGGAATAAATGTAATAAGGGTCAAATGAGACCTGGGTTACGCAAGAATAGGGATACTAATGCCCTATTTTATCTGTATTTTCTCTCATCTCTGTCTGGGGAGACCCTGAAAATGACCACAACTGTCTAATGGGGCAGTTAAACAACAGATAAAGATCATGTGTAAAGATCATGTTATCATGACCGTTTTTCTAAAATTTCATGGAGTTAGTGTGGTTTGTGATATATTCAATAAAAGTCAATTGTGCTTCAAGGTCATATATTCTCTCTCTTTGGTATCATTTACGTCAGAGACAAAACTTTATATTATTATTACACAATGCCTACTTAATCAAATACCTTGTCCTATTGTTCGTGTAAAAATTGCAAACAATAAGCTGGACACTTAGTCTAGACAGATTATTATTTTACTACACGTGTATGACTTATTCATACTTACTGGACATAATCATTTCGTCACCTCAATATTCATAATCTGGTGCCAAGGAAACGAATATGGGCGTGAATCCTTCTTTATACGGCATATCGAAATGTTATCTAGATTCATAGTGGTTTTATTTCGATAGACAATATCATTAATGTAGGGCCTAATGACGTCTCGTATTCGATATTGCCTGCGTGTCATGTTCATGTCATCATTTCTTCTTTATTGTTTATGGATTTCAAAAAATCAAACAAAGTATCAAATGAAACAAAAACGACCTTTTCACAACGTTTACAGAATCTATTATCTAACATGGTATTATGTATCACAGTCTGTAGGTGCGAACATTTGTCTTTAATCAAGGACGTCAGATAGTTCTAAATAGACTTTCCAAATGTCATTTGATTCAAATAATTTCTATGGAAATCTAAAGGGAGAGTAAAAACCTTCATGCACATATTGCCTTTTCCGGTTTTTGCTTTGGCTATTCCGATGAATACAAGATTGTCTTGTTTTAATCACATGGTGTTCTTCATATATACATAATACAGATGACATACAAGCCTGGATTGGCTGTGCTGCAGTATGCTTAAACCCCCCCCCCATAGCTACACTTTTTTGGAGTAGCAGAATTATGTTGTTGTTGAGAGGTTGTTGCTCTAGAGAGGTTAAATTAATAGCTAAATAGCTAAGTATGTTGTTAAAAGGAGGTTGTTGCTCAAGAGAAGGTCGCTCTGAAGAGGTTGTACTGTATTTTCATATGACAAAGAATTTGACTTTCACACACACTTACAAAGTATTTTATTTGTTACAAGGCATTAATTATAAACGCAATAAAGGGTTTAGAAAATATCCGTTATTTTTGCGTTTTGTATCACTTACCGTATACCACGACGTGACATTTAATGGTGCGTGCGACGTTTCACTGTAATTCGATATTTAACGGGCATACAGACAACTGAAACTATCAACGGAATGTCACAGCAATAATTGATTCTAACCTCCAGGTCTTTGTACTAATGTATATAATATTTCATACACTTAAAGTCCCATAATCATAGAAATTTATCGGTCGTAATAGTTTCTGTTTGTTCTATAACAGAGAAATCCGATGTGTTTTCCTCCCGTGCATATTTTATAGCAAGAAAAAAATGTTTCCAAAACCACTATCGTATTTTTTTCAATATCATTGAAAAAAAATACTATTTATAGAACAGCTGTGTTTTCCCGCAGTCATATTATGCACACGGCATGAAGTGACGTCACACTCGTATACTGGATGGAAAATCAATAACAATAATTATTTCAAAATTCGGAAAACATAAAAACACCAGACGACCAAGACAAGCAGCACGGCTCACACTAGCTTTCATCCAACCCAACAAAAAGAAGTAAAAATATCATTAAGTTGCGAAAAGCGAAGACTGCTTAGCGTACGAATAGCAACATCCACATCCATGGACGAGTGGTTAAGGTTGCTGACTTCAATTCACCGTAACCTTTAAATGATAGAGGGTTGTGGGTTCGAGCCCAGTTGCCGACCATGTCTCTTTATGTGAGAAAGTAGGCAGTTGCTTACAGAGGATGAAATCTAGTTCTGGTTCTTTTCTCGCTGTTGAAAACGGGCGTAAAACTCAATGAAATAAACAAACAAAAACGAATACCAGCATTCATGTTTTATATACAAGGGAGGTAATTCATTCGATACCAATACTGTGCGAGATCTAGAAATAGTTCCATATCTGTCGTTACACTAAATGGGCGAAAAAGAAATAAAAAACCGGTTAAATCTGATATTCAACTTCATTTTATGATCGGCTGCTCTGACATGACCATAGCTCTAAGACCAGGTAAATTTAATTCACATAGCATTATGATATTTGGGAATAAGTAAATAAGGAATCAGGAAATTAATATTGACGAAGCAGTATCAGTGACACTTGTTCCACGGTGATCAGATCATGATAGTGTGTACGTTACTTGACTACGTAGAAGTCGTCATTATAATTACTGGTAATGAGATAACACTTGCTCATATTTTGTCTTACTTTTTAGAGATAATTAATCAGACATATCGCACTAAGAGGTCTTAACCTTGAACTTCGCACCATCAACATCTGTCTCAGATGTAATACGTGTAGCTTCGTTGAATGTCGTAACGCCGTGATAGGTCACACTTGCCGCTTAGTCACAAAGCGGTGATATCTCGCACTTATATATGTAACCGTTTAATGTCACAACATTGCCGTTATATGTCGCATCCGCCGCTAAATGTCACAAAATCATTTGTGACACACAATGTTAACATGATGAGCCAGAGAAACACATTTTAACTTCAAATGTGTCCCTAGAATACCAGATGATCCGTTTGAGAAAGCACATACATGCGTGTGATATGAGTAAAGTGTGACCTTGACCTTCGTGCTGTCAACATCTGTTTTCGATGCGTTACGGACTCTTGTAATGATGATCATACGTGGTAAAAATCCCATCATTCTCGTAGAAGTTGAAAGCCAGATACAATTAATCACCATGTCTGTTTTTAATTTTAATATTAATATAAATACATGTGACGTTGTTTTTTTAAATCACAATATATATACTGTAAATCCCCTTAATACCGGACCCCTTCCGGATTGGGTCAAACATCCAGTCTTCTGAGAATTCCGGAATTCAGAGAACTTAGATGAATTCCAAAAATATGACGTGACAAAATCGTCCGATTTTCAGAGAACTCCGGTTTTCAGAGGTTTTACTGTACATGCAAACTTTGATTAAGACACTTATTCAAAACCTGAGTCTGATGTTTCTGAATAGCAATTTTAGATTAGCTTCAATACATAAATAATAATTAAACCAGTCTATACAAATAATTGAAAGCTGTATTAAAGGGGCATACCCTACAACTGACAAACATTCTGTGAAAGTGTAAAAATGTGTTAGATGTATATGTAAAACAATATATAATGGATAATTGCAAGAAGAACTTTGGTCATAAAATGACAAGTTTAGGTACTAGCCGCAAAAATCATAGCTATGAATAATAAATCACTTCCACCCAAAAATTGTACAACAAATTCCAAAGAGTTTCCGATCTTTTATGGAAACTAATATTTTTTTGTGATTTCACTTTTAATTTGATGAATTTTTGGCTGAAATTGTCTTCGTCGGCTTTTTTCTTTACAAGCTTCTAATTTATCTTCATTTTGCCTTGATACTAGATGCACCCAATTGTAGGGTATGCCCCTTTGAGGATTCAAATGATCATTGATTCAAGTTTAATGCTGTTTTTCAGTTAAATACAGCGGTCGATTCACCTAACCAGTTTTGCTTGACGGTATTCTAACCAGTACTAACTTACTTTTCCACAAGGAACAAGCAATTTCTCCACATATGGAGGAAACTAGCACTAACCAATGGACCATGGCCGTGGACTTAGGACTACTAGTAATCTTGGCCTCTTAATTATTTAATGACACTAATTTCGATGCAAACTGATGGTTATATGTACAGTGAATATATTGTTACAGTAGTTCCTTAAGTTTGAACTTTAATGTAAGTCATTGCCTCTCCGATAACAACCGACCATGTCAGCACAACCGCACCTTACCTAGAGGGACCGGTTTACGGGTGTGCTTCGGTTCTGTTCATTTTATTTTTTGTAGATGCGAAAAAAAAATGGAAAAATTATCGGCAGCACCTTGTTTTCAACGGTAGGAGGGAACTTAACAAATGATTGTTTATCACTTATCCGCGTTCTTGTTATTATAGAAACACAGTGGTGATAAACAACATACCTTCAATGTGATATTTTTGATAATGTTTGGAAGGTAAGTGTGATAGTGATAAGTAGCAGTTAATGATATGTTGACTGGACAAGTCACGTCCGCGGTGGTCTCGAACTTAATTGAAATTGGCAAAAGTCGGGCGAATACGTGAAAAAAGAAACGTATCATATAAAACTGATAAGTATGTCAATATATGTTGTATATATGTTCACATAGGCCTCCGGCCTAATGAATTTGAAATAAAGTATCTATCTATCTGTCTATTATAAAACTGATAAGTACAAATGAAATGGATGATAGAAAAAAGATTGAAAAATAAAATAACTGTGTCTCAAGTCCACCATCTTGCCCCAATATAAGTATCTAGCTCTTTTTTCTCAGCGCCATGTTTATAGATTTCGACTCGTTTTGTTAAATGTCACAACTATTTTAATTCCAAAAATACCTTTCCCGGATAGATTTGCGACATTAAACGGTAAGTGTGACATATCACGACATTGCGACGTTAATCGGTAAGTGTGACATATCACGGCATTGCGACATTAAACGGTAAGTGTGACATATCACGGCATTGCGACATTAATCGGTAAGTGTGACATATCACGGCATTGCGACATTAAACGGTAAGTGTGACATATCACGACATTGCGACATTAAACGGTAAGTGTGACATATCACAGCATTGCGACATTAAACGGCGCTACAGGTGACCGTTATCAACCTTCGGTCGTAAGATCTTACATAAAACGGCACAGACCTCTCGTTACATAGTACCAAACGTACAAGAAAAACTGCCATCGATATGGGCAACGATTTTGTGAAATCTGGGGATAATAAAACCTCACAAAAATTACAAACCACCTCATGAAATCTACAACTTTCAAACCAGCTTCCAATGTTTAATTGACTTTTCAATTTTTGAACTTTTAAAACAATCACCCGAACATTGATACTGTTCCTTTTATTCAATAATATAAAGAATAAGTTATAGCCACAGCATGTTTTAAAATTAGCGTTATTTTCAACGTAAAGAAGACCTCGCAAGAGCGTGGTCGTGTGATGTTTAAATGTTCCCGAATGGTAAAGAAGGTCCCCATAACTGATCTCATGTGGCCGTTCCTTCCTTGAAAAATAACTAACGGAAAATAATATTAGTTTTTTGTATGGAGGACAAATACGATACATTGTTTACTTTTTACATTAAGCGGAAGTGCCTGCAACCCATGAAGAGGGGAATTGCAATAGTCAAGGCGTGACGTAACCAAACAGTTCACCAACGACTTTGTTGCATCACGGGGGGGGGGGGGGAGAAACGTCTGTCGGGATCTTTGTCACGTAGCTGTGATGTAATTTGTATGCATTTAAAGTTCTAAGGGCGACAGTCGCCCATACAGCGTTTCAAAAATCTAATGGATATCGATCAAGACGCAGTCAGAATCAATAGATAAAAAAACACACACCGAAGTTTTACTGACCCGGGGGTCTTTATAGTATCATATAGATGTAATCTGTAAATTTAATACCGCTGTTTGTTGAAAATCAATTGCACAATAATTTAGCTTTAAATAGTCTATGATATGTATCATATCCGGTTCTAGGTCTAATTAATACGATGACTTTAATGCATTTTCTACTGAAGATAATTAAATAACCCAAGGCAGAAGCAAGGATAATACAAATACAAGTAATTGATGATGCATGTTTTACTAATAGGCTCTCAGTAAACTTAATGTGTCATTGTGTATCTATTTCTGCCCCGCCTTTCTTTCCCTCTTCTTCCCCATCCCATTATCCCGCCTTCTCTCTCTCTCTCCCTCTCTCTCCCTCTCTCTCCCTCTCTCTCTCTCACCCTCTCTCTCTCTCTTTCTCTCTCCCTCTCTCCCCCCCTCTCTCTCTCTCTCCCCTCTCTCTCTCTCTCTCTCTCTTTCTCTCTCTCTTTCTCTCTCTATCCCTCTCCCCCCTCTCTCTCTAATTACTTTCTGTATATGAATTCATCTGAATCAAGTTCTTATATTGTACACACAATCAATAAAATTGAGAGTTACAATACATGGTTATTTGAAAGCTATTAGAGTTCAGTAATATTCTTCAAATGTGCAAACTTTGAAATAACTGGAGCACCAAATTTTTAATTCGGCAAACTTGATCCAATTCCAATACAATGTACTTTAATTTATACCATAGGGTGTTTTCGCTTGTTGTCGATATCGCCATGGAAGATCGTCTTGGGAATATATCAAAATCACTACGGCAAACAATTTTGCTTAAACCCCATAAGCTTTATGCTATACAAAATATTTCCAAAAATAAACAATTGCTGATATTATCCCAAGATAATTATCACCGACGAAACAAGCCCCTTTTCTTCTAAAAACACTCATTTCACTGTGAAAACTTGAAATATATAGAGCTTCATGCCGTGTGCATAATTTGACTGCGGTAAAACACAGCTGTTCTATAAAAAGTATTTATTTCAATGATATTCTTGCTATAAAGTACGCACGGGAGGAAATAGCCCCGGATTCCTCTGTTATAGGACAAATAGAAACTATTACGACCAATAAGTGTATCTTCTAATGGGACATTAAAGAGTAAAATCATCAAAACAAACGTCTGTTCTTTCTGTAAAAGTGTGCTTATTCTACAAAACGTGATGGAATATTTTTACAAACGAAAATCACCCGCTGTCTTCATTATCGAGTTAAAAAAAATAATTGAAAGGGTGGAGCATTGACTAACCGGGAGGGTAAATGTCGATAAAAGGGACAACATGAAATATTAAACAAACAATAACAAATAAAAAGGATGGGACTGGTCCCAGTATATGACAGACATGTGCATGGTTAAAGTTGTCCTTTCAAGTTCCAGTTATAGTTCACCCAAACTGTGTTTCTCAGTATCTAAACCTAGAAGATGGAGGACACGATGAAGGTAAAGAGATTGCTAGCACTGGCTATAAATGTATTATATCATTTAAGGTATTAGGGTCATAAATCCAAAATTTAATTATCTCAAAATAAGGCGGTTAGATTTTGTAAATTTTTATAAATTTTAATGGTTTCCATGACAGAAAATGATTTAACAATGACACATTCCTTTCGGTTATTTCCCCTTTGAATTCTTATTAAAGTTTATGGTGGTAACACATTTTACAAAGATTAAAGACAAAATAACATGTAAACTCATGTTAAAATGATGCAATCACACAACATCAATACAATTTGATGAAGAAAAATATAGGCCTACATGCAATATCTTAAGAAAATGTTTTTCTATTTTTTTCAAACAGTGCAATGTTCAACTTTTGTACATTTTAAAAAAAAACTGTCGTAAAATAAATTAATAATGACAATGGAGCAATACTACTGTTGTAATATTAGCATTTTTTTGTATAGAATTACGCAAAGCAACAGAAAAACTGGGAGTTAGGATCCAAATGCCTTAAGGTTCGTTTCAAGACAAATGACAAATGTGTTTTCTTTCTGCAAAAGTGAATGTTTACAAATCGTTGGCTGTCTTCATTATCGAGTCTGACAACATAATATTTAGGAACTGGGATGGGTAAATGTCGATAAAAACGATAACATGAAATATTTAAAAAAAAACACAAAATGAAAAGTGAGACTGGTCCCAGTGTATGACAAACATGCATGACTAAGGTTGTTCTCTCAGTTTCCAGTCAGGTCCTCTAAACTGTTTCTCAGTATTTTATTTAACCAATAAGCTGGAGGACGTGATGAAGGTAAAGATATTGCTAATCCTGCATGGTTATAAATG
Source organism: Lutraria lutraria (assembly GCA_964023205.1). Classification (NCBI taxonomy): domain Eukaryota; kingdom Metazoa; phylum Mollusca; class Bivalvia; order Venerida; family Mactridae; genus Lutraria; species Lutraria lutraria. The sequence continues at coordinate 11,458,307 of OZ026839.1, read as the reverse complement.
TAGTATATCATTTAATTAAGATTTTAAGTCTTCAAAGCAAGATGTTTAACTTTCAATCTGTGTAGACAACAGAGTAACCTTTTTTGTACATTGTGAACGTGATTCCCGATGATGAAAGTATGAACATTTACATACAAAAACAATTAATTGAAGATGTGACTTAATTGAAGTCATTGGTGAACTAATCTTTATTCATGGTTTCTTTTTTCTTGGCCAGACTTTACTAACGATAATAAACAGTTTCCATTACATAGAGATAATTCAGTTATCGACATTTGACTGAATATAAAAGTACACGTACAAATTTATAACCAATATATAAGTTTTTCGCATTCTAAAAAATAACAGGACACCGTGTGAAGAACAAGGTAATAGTTATACCTTTCTGCGCTGTATAAAAACATTTTAAAATAATTGAATCGGTTGTCTTTCAATTTACCAAAAAGCTAGTTTAATGCCGGTTAGAAAGATTTTTTTCAGTATGTATATATGACAATGCAGGAAGTGCAAGTTTTTTTTTAATAATATGATGTTCTGGTCTGATGTTAGGATTACCCGTTGATGACCGATGAGTCTCTTAAAGTGGTTACTTAATAGTTATGGCGTCGATATAATAGTCAAATAAATGACCTGTTTAACCTAGCCCTAATATATGCAAACAGTCACTGATTAAACTATAAACATATCCATATTCATGCCCAGGGCTTCGATAGATTTTATCATACCCACTTTCTAAATGCGAAACGACTGTAGTGTGTTAAACAGATACAGGTAATGTCGTCCGGTGTAACTTCAATCACTCGTACTGACATACTGGATTATAAAACACCAATATACAACATCTATAGACAACATAGACAAAAGGTAGACATATTTGATTATTTTATTCCATTGTTATTTTTTTTATTCATTTCCATTTTGTATTGATTAATATCAATGATTTTAAAACGAAATTCCATGTTGAAAAAATCATGTTTTTTATCAAACTCAGTATAAATAGGTTCCTAAATTAAATATTTGTGATTCATGGCACTTTGTTCAATCACAACCTAAATTTAGACCATGTTTTGTGCTTACAGTAGTCTATTAGCGGGCATCCGTGATGGAAGAGTAATCATAATCACTAGCCCTTTATCGCTGTAAGTTTGTTGAATTTATTTAATGTCTGTTGTTTAACGGCCCATGCAACAGCAATGGTCAAGTTAGAACCGCCCGATAAGATACAGAAGAACCGAGCATTTATCCCTACTTTTTTAAATAGATTTTCCTGATTCTTTATCGAGCCGGTGTAAAGCACCGCTACACGCCTCAGCCCTTTTCCTGCGATTTTCTTGACGCATCGCTCAGTAGTTGGGATGGGGATTCTGAAATGGCGTCCATGAGAAATTCGAAAGGCGGAGCCGAGATCTGAGATCAAATCTCACATTCGACCAGATTACACATGCTTATTTATTGAAGGTCTGTGTTTCTCCTCGTGTATATACCTGGGTATTTCCGAAACGTTAAATCTGAAGAAGTCTCCATGTAACGCTGGCTGTTAAACACCTAAAATATTAATGTCACAATAATGTTAAATCAGAATTTCATAGATAAGATTTTAAAGGAAATAAACTACACTATGTGAATTTAAAGTTAAAACTGATAAATTATTGACTGTCTAATCACTAAAATCATTCATGCTAAACATTCATCTTTGATGTTCTGAGCAGTCATCAACCGATAATAATGATACATGTATTGTATTCTATATTTATTAGTTTAACGAAAGATGCCCTAACAAATGAAGGCAAATATGCCGAAATATTTGTAATAAATTACTGTTTTCATATTAGACATGTTTGTATAATAATAAGTTTATTGTTGTTCGGTACGAACAATAAAGTAATTACCATTTTTCAACAATCGCTCAATTTTCTTTTTTTTCTGCATACCGAACAGCTTCCGTTAACCTTCCGCCTACGAACATAGTTCCAATTTTTCAACTAAATGGCATAAATACAAATTCAAATATTACGTGCATATTAGTCAAAATCAGATGGCTATGCAATATCGTAAGTGAGCAATACAAAACAGTCGTAAAAATCTAAACAATCATCTCCCTCGGATTACTACAATATTTACTATCAGTACACACATTTCAAGGAAGGGTGACGTCATAATCCTCGTGCTGTATATGTTAATTTAGTCTGGTTCCTAGCTTCTATTGTAAACGTATAGAAGTCATCATTGAATTCATGGAAGATGCGATAATAACGGGGTGTCAACCAGATATTTAAAAAATGGTTCATCGGGAAATTAAAATCGATTAATTTAATGCTTATAATGTGTAACTTTTTTTCGAGCATGTATGAGATATTATATTCTGCATAAGTTGAGTATACAAAGAGGCAGGTAATGTAGACTATATAATATTATGCTAATTGCTGAACTACTTTTGGTGATCTGATTGGAATCATAAATTAAAGTACTGAAAGAACATGGAACGGGAACAACTTTAACCACTGCATAGCGGGAGTAGAAAAGCGTTAGTATAGTACTTAAGTCTGCATCAAAATTCATGCGAACTATCGTTCGGATTCAAAAACTCACCCTAACAAGAAAGTCAACCCTTGACTGCTTTGTAGTTCCGAACAACAGCAGAACCTTTTAAAGCTTTGATATTACAAAATTTAATTATATTTATTACTTCGGATGTCTGTGTGAACAATATATACATGTACAATTTTATTTATGCGGCAACGTATATTACAATAATATATAGAAATCAACCGATACATATTAACAAGAAATCATCATTGTAGCAGCAATAAAGACAGTGTATATATCGACAATCATCAAAAATAAATATGAACTGCAGGCTCTTATTGGTTGGTGCGCTTACGCCTTCGAACTTCCCCATGCCGCTATAAATCTGAATGAAATTCATACACACTTCTTAGATATTGTCGGGGAATAATATACTAGTAATGTTATTAACTAAGAAAATTCATATTGGTCGAGTTATTTGTCCTAGGTTCGCTGTATTGGTCTGAGCACGTTAGGTCGGACGCTATTACAGCTGCTCGAGGATAAATAACTCGGCCCATATGAATTTTCCTAATTGACAGTATTTTATTAATATCTATCTAATATTCGTTTGATTTTTATATCTTATTCAAGAATTGCTGCTCATTTTGGAACGTTGAATGAAAAAACAATGACACCTTTTATTTTTTTCTTACGCATTCACTCGTATTTGGACGAGTTTCGACAACCAATGAAATGCCCGCATTTTATAATTCCATATTGAGCCGAGTTTTTTAACCAATGGGAATGCATAAATCCCGTATTGCCGAGTTTTGTCGGTATTGGCCGATCTTTTTACTATTGTCGACAGCACTTTTGTATTAAGCGTCGATTTCTTATACTTCCCCCTTTATTATTAGATAGTTAATTAATGATATCAATACGGTAATCAATACAGAAAGGGCTGCCCGGCTAGCTCAGTGGTTAGAGCTTTTGTCTGATGATCGAGAGGTTGTGAGTTCGAACCTCGGGCGAGGGTTCGGCTCACACTGTCCGTGACAAATTTTCTGAAGATATTACCTCCTATTTAAATTGTCACCAACCTCTATATTATGTGGGGTAGCTTGGCAGAAGCTTACGGATAGAATGTGGTTAGTACTGGTTAAGACCTAAATTAAGTCCAGGAAAACTGGTAAGGATAACTGCCTGCCACGATAGGACTGAAATAATGTTGGAAATGGCGTAAAACCCGATGAAACAAACAAACAAGCAGAAAGGACTAATTTAAAACAGTATGACTGTCTAACTAAATGTTTTATACAGCGATATGTGCTTGTCCATGATGAAGGACATGCCGAGCCTTAAATCTGTCTGTAACATTAATTTACAGTTCCAAAAGAAGCACAAACGCACTCCGAGTCATTGAACCCGCATAGATACCACTGCGAGAAGACACTGGACCCTGGATCCCACCGCGTACATTAAACCCAGGATCACGCTTCATATACACGTTTCGCATGCGTCTAGAACATGACTATATATTCAGTTTTTGTCCTATAGTGCACGATCATCTGCACGTATTTTTCTGACAGCTGCCATGTACAGTTTATAGAATAAAATAAGTACATTTATATAACAGAAGTGTAACTCACTCATTGTTCTTTATGTAATTACGATGGTTAAATAAAGTATTTCTTCTTATTCTATCATGTTAGAATTAATTTTCGTCTTCATATTACATTGTATCAAACCCACTAATCTTCATGGCGTTTTTTCATTTTTTTTTTCATTGTACATGATCACATTGCGCTTAAAACTTGTCTCCACGACACTATAAACGTCTAAATGGTCCGGACAAGACGGTTTTTAGCATTAACGGTCACAATTTTATTTTCGCATTTTTTTTGGCGAAAAGGATTTTAATGACAAAATGTTTCATTATTCTGGTAATTAAGTAAACATTTTGTCATTAATGCTCTTTTGCTTCCGCATAACATATCTGAAATTTAAGTGTTTTCTTCCGAAACTAATTATTTAAATTTTCTTTTTGTTATTATTATTTACATGTATAGTAATATGAATAGACCTATAAATAACGGTCAGACCTGTGCAATCATTTGGACAGGAGATGATTAACTTTAATATCATCAAATAATTAATAAACAATTGGTTTACATTCAGAGATGTTTTGGTCTGATATCGCGGACGTATATTCAAACATGTACACGTATGTTTATAAAATTTATAAATCCTTGGGTATAATATGAACGAATGAACAAAATCGCACTTAATAGTAATTTTGCTTTGTTCAAATTTATAATTATCATCCGCTTTTCCCAGTACTGAGATGTTTCATTTAGAATTGTTAATGTAAAATATACTTTGCTGATGTTGTACGTAAGGGACCTTATACAACAGTATTATATAAATACATTTATATCCACAACTACTGGTTATACAAAGATATATATAGCATGTCTTATATCAAGCCGTTGACACAGCTTGTTCTGAATGTACACAGGTTGAAATAATTTGACAAAGATCCAAGTAGTTGATGGAATTGTCATTTATTTTAAACATAATAAATGACGCATAATACATCACAACTTTACAACATACATATGAACTGCTTGGATAACATATAACAAAATTTCATCAATATATAAAACAACATATGAACTGTACATGAAGAAAGTGGTGCAACAATAATAGCATTTGTATCACGTTTCTGGGAAAGCGTGATTAAAAATTACCAGCCCGAAAAACAATGTTGACCGAGAAAGCCCCGATGTTAATATAACTTTTTTAATCATGGCACGCCTTCTAAGATTAAACGTGATATTTATATAAGTGTCCTTTTAGAAATATGAAATGTGATTATTTTATTCAGGGTCATTCAAATTTGAAAGACCCTATTTTATTATACCGAAAAAATGATCCACATAAAAAGAAAAAAAGATGACAGGTACTCATTTTGTCAACAAATCTTAGAATAGAATTTACATTGAGATATGACGTCATGTTGTTGTTTGTACAAAACGCACGCGCTGGCTTCAGATGCCTTTAAATGATGGGTGAGTGATATTTTGGTCTAAATATATAACAACTCTGGTATGAAATACTCGTACAATCCAGAACCAATAGTGGAACAAAAGTGGTAAAAATAAAATTGAATTATTTTGCCACTAATCCTCTTTCGCTTCCGCATAACAGAATCTGTAATTTTAGTGTTTTCTTCCGAAAGTAATTAATTATATTTTAATTTTGTTATAATTATTTACATGTATGGTAATATGAATACAACTATCGGCCAGACCTTTGAACACAGATAATCATTGAGAGAGAATAATATTAACTTTAATATCATCAAAATAATTAATAAACAATTGGCTTACAATCAGAGATGTTTTGGTCTTATATATCACGGACGTATGTACAAATATGTATGTATATAAGACCTTGGGTATAATATGAACGAATGAACAAAATCGCAGTAAAAACTAATCCTGCTTTGTTCAAATTTATAATTATCACCCGCCTTTCCCAATGCTGAGATGTTTCATTTAGAATTGTTTATGTAAAGTGTACTTTTCTGATTCTATCGGTAAGGAACCTTATGCAACAGTATTATATAAATATCACGTTTCTGGGAAAGCGTGATTAAAAAATTACCAGCCCGAACAACAATGTTGACCGAGAAAGGGCCGAGGTTAATATAACTTTTTTTTAAATCATAGCACGCCTTCTAAGAAACGTGACATTTATACAACTGTCCTATTAGAAATGTGATTACTTTATTCAGGGTCGCTCAAATTTGAAAGATCCTATTTTATTATACCGAAAAATGATAACATATAAAGAATCAAAGTACTGAAAGTACTGTCGGAATTTGATTTTTTTCATATGAGACAAGTCACTGCCATGGTGTTGTTGGCAACACAACAATGACAGTTAGGAGAAGGTTCAGTTCATGGATATTCATGCTTAGGAATTAACATACACCATCTCAATATTGCCATCTATTCATGTACATATTCTGATATTCATGTGTTAATTCCATCAACCTAACATGATGGTTATCTGAGTTATCAGATGTTTCAAGTTTATTATGTAGCCCATTATCCAGCCTATATTTTTCCGAATCCATTGGTACCAAAATAAGCATTGTTGCTGTCGTATTTACTGATTTAATACATACCGAAAAGCTCTTCAAAACGCTCCATTTTAATAATATATCTTGATTATGACCACATATCACTTTAAATGCACACCACAGTGTTAGAAACGAATTAAAATCGACCTATATAATTCTTTTAGTGATAATTTGGTTTTGAAGAATTTTTCGACTTTCCATGTTTTAGTTCCTAATTTAACTCGGAACAAAACTGACATAAACCACTATCGATTGATTAATCGTAGTTTAAGATTTTTTTTCAGAAAATATATGTTATTACATTGTAATTGGTATGTGAATTATATTCAAACTTAATATCATGATGTTGGACTATATGACAGGTTTTGAAGTGAAAGTAAAAGTTTATTGTAAAAAAATATAGCTATTCGGAAACGAGCCGTTATACGGTGAGGGAATATACCGACATCGCACGATTTCATCAGTTCCATTACGGTCCTTCTGTCTTAACATCAAAATACCCTTCACACACTGTGAACCAACACTTCACAATAACTGTTATTTCTTCGCAAATGTATGTGTACTGTCGTTCTGTTCTCTGCACTTCGACGGGAAAACCCCACATTCTATTTTTAGAATTTATCCAACTATATATAGCTCTAGTCGATAGTATCGATCGATACGCGTTGTGGATATAAACCTTAACACTGATTTACATATCATGTCAAAAAGTCACATATAAGACATACATCAATAGTAGATTAATGTAATTACATGCATACTTCTGTAGAGAAATTACTGACCTACTGAACGAAAGCCGAAAGTAGAACTATTTTATGCTAAACTAGTTGGTTTCCTAACGCTATCTTACCGCACACAATAGAGTGAAAGTGGGAACGGGAACCATGGCAGTTATGGAGCTCACGGCATTTTTGTAAGTCGATGATAGCAAAGGAATTATCAAATTCCAAAAAAAGATGACAGGTACTCATTTTGTTATCAATCTTAGAATAGAATGTCCATTGAGTTATGACGTCATGTTGTTGTTTGTACAAACTCACACACAGGCTTCCTATGCCTTTATATGACGGGTAAGTGATATTTTGGTCTAAATATATGACAATTTTAGTATAATATACACGTGCATTTCAGAACTTTAAAGAACAAAAGTGGTAAAAATGAAATTGAATAATTTACTAAAATTCTGTTTGGACTTCCGCACATCGTATCTGCGCATGTGCTATTTCATGGTGTTATTAAAGATTATTGTCCGCACAGTTATTCACAAAAATAGATTTTTATAAAGAAAGGCTATATAGTAAATTAAGTTAAATTGTTAAAGATAGAGAAAGCTCGCCCATATGGGGCTTCCCAGTGGCGAGGGTAAATAAACTCAATGTAGTAGTTATTCACAGTTGGTCCTTATTTTTTGTCCAATTCATTATCATTTGAAATTTGGAAATATATCACATAAAATGTACCGAGAACCTGGTATTGAGAAAATAAGTCAATTATTTTTGCCATACAAAGAATATAAATTATGTACAGAAAATAGGTAAAACTTTAAATCAGATATCGTTCATATTTCGAACATTACTAGTATATATTCAACATATCACTGTTCTCCGCTTCGAGTCGCTTGTGATATATTACATAGTGGTGAGGTCGTCAACTTTTTGTGGAAGGGTATCTTAGAACTGGCTAGAGCACAGTCCAGGAAAACTGGTAACGTCAACCGGCCGCCGTACATATACATCTGGAAATAAGTTAAGCACACCCCGGAAATTTAAAATTGGTTGTGATTGAAAGCACTGTCATGAGATGACGACTTAATTGAGCTAAGAAATAGTAATTTGATAAATAGCGATAGCAATTTAGTAATCATAAACCAGTAAATTTATGAGTTTAGTTTATTCTTATCCAAATTGTTGAAGCATAAGCAAATGTGTCGTTTTTTACCAAAAATGTAGGTGTTTATAAGTATGGTGTTGGAGCGTTTACAAAACATTTACTGGTGGATATTTTTGGTAAATGTTGACGATTACTTAACCTTAAATGACATTATGTAGCCAAATTTTTAATAACGTGTGTAACCGCCACGTGCCCGGATGACAGCCTCAACCCTTCTTCTCCTCATACTACCAGTAAGGCGTCTAATGCGATTTTGAGATAAATTTTGCCATTCTTGGTGCAGAGCTTGTTCCAGTTGTTGCAGGTTGACTATAGGTGGGTCCAAATTCTGTATTTTCCGGCCCAGGATCTCCCACACGTGTTCCAGTGGGTTTAAATTAGGACTCATGGCAGGCCAGGGAATGGTGGTGATGGCATTCCGTTGCAAAAACTGTGTTACAGCATGGGCTCGGTGCGGTCTGGCATTATCGTCCATGTAAACAGGTCGGGAAGCCAATGGATGATTATCAAAATGGTCCACGACGACTGGATGTAGGATGTCTCGTACATAAGTATCACCTGTCAGATTTCCTTGGACAGTTACAATGTCCAACTTACAGTCATGGGACAAGCAACCCCATATCATAACTGATCCACCACCAAAGGGAACCGTAGGAAGAATGTTTCTTGGTGTGTAGGCTGTATTTCGTTGCCTCCACACTCGAATGCGCCCGTCTATGACGTGCAGAAGGAACCTGCTTTCATCTGACCAATGGATCTTTCTCGATGATCTCAGGTTCCAACCACGCCTTGCCAAGCACCATGTCAGACGGTTCCTGCGATGAACAGGTGTCAACAAGGGACGTTTTATTACCCTTCTCGACTTTAAACCTGCAGATCTGAGCCGATTGCGCAGAGTACGTGACTGCGGCAACCAGTTTCGCTTTAGATAGGTGCTTGTTGCAAACGGAAAACGTCTAACGAGACGTAAAAGATTTCGGTCCTCGCGTGCCGTTGTTACATATGGCCGTCCAGATCTTGGACGGTCCCTTACGTCATGCGTCTGGCGATTCTTCTAAGCTAGTCTGCTAATGACAGAGTGATTATAGCCAAGCTGACGACCAACAGCACTGTAGGACATGCCAGCATTAATCATGCCTATTATCTGCCACCTATCGCCATCCGATAATCTTCTCCTAACCATTTTGTTGACAAGAGGTCAAAATAATGACAATATGTTAGAACAAAATCAAATTGTGTACAATGTACTTTGTGTTAATTGAAAGTGTAGTTTAACAATTCACGAATATATTGTCGAAATGGCGAAGTACACGAGCTTTCCGTGCGCGCAACTCTATCGGAGATACACATGATTATTCTTACCATTGCTCAAATAAAATTTAAAATTTCAGTTGTGGTCATGTCAAATTCGAGGAAAAAACCGGATGTGCTTAACTTATTTCCAGGTGTATATATAACTGGAATATCGACGAAAACGGCATTTAACCAATTGAAACCTAACCTAAAATAAGAAAGACGGAAGCTTGAAAGCTCCCGATAGCGGCAGTTAGTGTTCGCCTTACTTTCTTGTCCAAGCAGTGACAAGGATTTATAAAAAAAATATTTTGGCTTTCTTATCTCATATAATTGGCGTTCGGTCTTCTACTTATTACACATTGCGCACGTGGGGCGCTAACATGGTTAGCATGCATGCACGGGTGTTCTTAGCTATTTGAAGATATAATCGAGAATTTTCGACAAACTAAAGATTTCAGCTTTTTCGTTTATTATTAGTGAACGTTTTCTGGATCGATTTTCACGGGAAAACCTTTTTTGAACATCAGCTAAGTATATGAGCACGGGATTCATGCTGTATTTTGTCCAAAGAATCGATGATTAATCATGAAGTGCGGTCTGGCTTCTTTGTATGCATGTAGATTTACAGATTTTAATCCGATGAACGGATTTTTTTCACAAACGTTTGAACATGTACCTTGTCAATATAAATTGGATATAATGCTTGACCAATCAAACTAGATTTTAAAATATTTTACTGCACGAACACAAACCCTACAAGGTCATGTGACTTATAAAACTAGTCATAAGAAAAGCATATAGAGGAATATAAGAAAGAGTGATAGCTTTAAGACATAAGTAGCATATTCTAGTGACCATGATGACGGTTTTCGTTTATTTCTTGTGTTTTCTTTAAGTCTGTTGAATACTTTATGGGCGCTAAATATATCACATGTCTGTCGGATTTTTTTCATTCGAACAGTAGTGCAACGGATCTTGTCAAGGTAAATCTAGATTTGTTATTTTTAGCTCTACTGTTTTGCTAAGGGTCTTGGGTTCAATTCCCGGTGATGACCAGATTTTTCTCGCTCCAAATTTACTTAATTACGGCGTTCTTATTTCTATGATATAAGAGTTACATGTATGATTGTATTTATGAACATGTTACATTCGAGGGGTGATCCAGAAGTTCTTAGACACGGCTTTTTACTGAGAACCTTTATGGATACGTCAAAGGCTTCCAACAAGTCTGCGATTTCATACTGGCATATTCTTTGTCATGGGACCTTCTTTCACCTTTAAACCAATGGCCCTAATTGTTGGTGCAACGCAAACTCCAAAGAAAAAATACAATCGATAGTTTACAAATATGAAGACTTGCGTTAAATTTCATGATCATGATTTTATGTATTTGAAGCGTTTAATTCAAAAAGGGAAACAAAGAGTCCGTTGGGGTAATTTTACTTCCGCTCAGTACTATCTTTAAACGAAGTGATTTTCTGTTTCATTATTCAAATTTTATGTTTGTACATCTAAGACAGTCCGCCTTTGGCTTACATTACATAACACTTTACGCGTGCAAATATGCAAAACGCAGCATAAAGAACAAAGCATAAAACACCGTATAATGAAAACATAGTACAAAATGTATAAATTTACATACAACGTTATCTAATATTGGTTTTTCTCGGCCCCCTAAAGCATATTGTATTGTTTACTTGAGGTATTTTCGACAAACATAAGCGTCTTTAGTACACTACCATAAACTAACTCTCTTATCTCAATACAATGGCTCAAACATGTAATTTCCGAGTCATGGTGCCTTTTGTGCAGCAGCAGCCAGGGTTGTTTGGTGATGTCTACAACATTAATGGCAGGGGAGGACTGTCGGCTCACACCAGGATAGAACCACCGACCTTCCGTAAGCTAGATGAACAGCTTCCTTACGTGATTTCATTTTCTTATCCTGTGTACATAGCAATCACACTCACAGTATTAAGTGGCTAGAGATTGCTTGTCAGATACCATAACTACCGACCACGAAGGTCCCTGAGTTACAATTCCAAGTCAGATTTTATGCCAGGTTCCCATTGCCGTGCGATCTGCAACGAACCCCAAGATCGTAACTAATCATGCGTGGAATGTTTTTGAAATTACAGATTTGGACATTTAGATACGATTTGTTGCGGTACGATGCGATCCGGTTCAAAGCAAAACGACCTGTCGCGTTTTTGTGACAATCCAATACGATCTGATACGATGATTCCGATTGAATTAATCGTGTTAATCGTAGGATCATCACGATTGATCCACGATTAAGACCGCGATTGCAATCGTGATGCGAATCGTGATGGTGAGAACAAAGCATTAACAATTATTATGAATGAAATCTAGTTTATTATGAGTTACGTTTCCTAGTAAAGAGATGAAAAGGCAATTTCTCAAAGTGTTAAGGGAGCATGCCATCACAGTACCCATGGATGGCATGCAATTTGATGCAATAATATGTTCGATAATTAGTGTTTTTAGAGCTGTTTCATGGAGGTTGCAGTGCGCTGGTAGTAAATACATGACCATGGACTATTTGAACTCCCCGTGTTCCTGTTACGTTTAGACCCATCTTCATGGTCGAGTGGTTAAGGTCGCTGCATGACATCAGATCACTGTAACCTCTCACTGACAGATGGTCGTTGATTCGAGCCCCGCTACCGACCATGTTTCTTTATGTGAGAAAGTAGGCAGTTGCTTACGGATGAAATGAATCTAGTACTGGTTCTTCCCAGGAACGATGGTTTGATGAACTGTCCGCCTTATAGGACTCTGACTGTTGAAAGGGGCGTAAAACTCGATATAAACAAACAAACAAAACTGTAACGTAAATGTTCTTTTTGTAGTACATTTACTAAAAAGTATGAATTCTCAGCCAATCCTGTGTTAACAGTCACCTGTGAACAAAAGCTTAAAACACAATTATTTATATCATAGACATTATAATGGTCAGCCATACATCAAACACATTTGATGGTTCGGATTTGCTGGTCTATCTGCAGCATACTAGTAAACACAATCCCTAACTTTCTCCGAAAGTTCCAGGTAAACCACATGGATGCCTGGGCCAGAATGTATAAATATTTATAATTTTACAGAAAACAGACAAACTATTCGGTCTGTTCCATTTGTATAAAAATATGATGAATAATACATGCGCCTGGTGTAAAAGTTTAGTGCGCTAGTACTTATTTCATAGATCGGTAGTTTCCGTAGAAGTCCGGAAATTTCCGTCCCGTAAGTCAGTGTTCAACTCTTTGGACGTAAATTTCCGATGATTTCCGTCATATTAATCGTGACACGTGTTAATACTGATAAGATCTCCAACCCGAGAACCGTTGCTTGAGTCCTTTTTAAGAGATGAAATTTCGGAAGTGTCCGTCAAGTGAACCGAGCTCCAAGTCGGTCGTTTCCGTAACAAGCGTTCGGTAAAATCCTCAGTGCTGGTAACTTTGGTATAAACAAGTATTATGGTGGTTTTGTTTCAGTAACAAGTAATACTAGCCCGGCATATGCCCATGTTGATGTTAAAAATAATGTTTTTAATGTTTCTACAAAGAAACACAGTGTTTATTATGTTGTAAACTTGAATGTTTTTCTGACGAGATTTTAAAACCAACCGACATGTTGTTAGAAATAGTAACCAACTAGGAACTCTATAATACATACATACATACAATATAATACATTTGTGATTCTAAATTAATTCTTCTCACGACTTGATATTAATTTGCTTTGTTTCGTTGCCTGATAAAGCTACGTACTAAGTATATTGATAAAACAAAGTACTAAAAGTACTCATGTAAACTGAACTTACATAGACTTGCTAAAATTCATGCTTACCGACCGAGTGACGTCTACGGAAAGCTGAACGATCGTTGTGTTTCCGGTATGTGGTATATAGTTTTTGTATTTGTTAATTATTTTGAAAACTCAAAATTAAATTGAGTCTTTTCACGATACTTCGTTTCGAAAAATTTCATTCTTCAAATGGATATAAACTAATGATTATGCACATGGGACCATTTGATTAGTTATAATTTCTTTAAATGTTGAATTCGTACTTAAGTGATTGTATACATATTGGATGTTATGAAGTACAATGTATTCTGTAATCTGCATATAAGAAGGATATTAGTCAGTACAGCTTCGGGTACATTCCTGTAGGTATTAATTCAGTCTAGCATATGTGATTTACATAGAGCAGGTGCTCGTTGTTGAATATCTAATGGAAATTTTGAATAAGCCATCAAAGGAAAAAGTATTTATGCATGATTGGTCTTTATTCAGAGGACTGTTCATGATTATTGTTGTTTACATCGTTCCAAGCAACGATTCACAGGTAACCATAATTCACAGGTGACTGTTATTCATAGGTAACCATTATTCACAGGTGACTGTCATTCATAGGTAACCATTATTCACAGGTGACTGTTATTCATAGGTAACCATTATTCACAGGTGACTGTTATTCCCAACTTGACAGTACATTAAAACCCGTGTTACCGGCCAACTCCGAATAAGGCTCTTTGTAAATAAAAGCCAAATATTGAAAAAACTTTCATTGAATGTATAGAACTTTACCTCATAACAAAGGCTAAATGTCAATGAAGGTCACACTTTTCTTTAAAGGTGGTCTTTGTTCACAGGTTTGACAGCATGTGATATCAACATTGGTTTTACAAAACATGCGTGTAGCTGCAGATTAAATTTCATAAAATATGTCGCATTTGAATAAATCTGGAGTAGAATTACCTTCGTTGTTATTGAGAAGTAAGTCGTTTACTATCTGTTTGCAAATGTGAGCATAAAATTATTTCAACTGCAGCACCCACGTACATGTCCGCTGAAAATATCGGCGGTAAGTAAAATACAGTACTACTTGTGACCAAAGATCACCTTTGGGAAAAATACAATGCGGCTTTTAAAGCCCCATTAGCTTTTTGCTGTAGAAAAATATATGCAAAAAATTTAATTGCCGATATTATCCTAAGATAATTATTACCGTCGAAACAAGCCCTTTTTCGTCTGAAAACACTCATTTCACTGTGATTTTTACTTTTGTAAACTTGAAATATGTAGAGCGCATGACGTCACTTTACTACGTGTGCATAACATGACTGCGGGAAAACTCAGGTGTTCTATAAATAGTATTTATTTCAATGATATTGAAAAAAATACGATAGTAGTTTCGGAAACGTTTTTCCTTGCTATAAAGTATGCACGGGACAAAAACACACCGGATTCCTCTGTTATAGAACAAGCAGAACCTATTAAGACCAAAACATTTATAAGCTTAGGGGACTTTGATGACAGATGGCCAATTTGTTCTAAATAATCAATGACGGTTGTATAAAATGACCTTTATCCCCATGGTGGTCTTTATTCGGAAGTAGCCGCTTAAACAGGTTTGACCGAATGTTTGCTTAATACAAGTTCACGGAAAGTGTTGCGTTGCTTCGTCTCTGGAAATATGCATCAAATATATCTTCCGCTATAAAATATGTACAAACATTTAAAATATTTTACATTCTTAAGAGTTGCTTATTCAGATTTGAAATACATGTACTTTAGTAGGGTTACCAAAGAGTACTTTTAGATTTTCTGTAGTTGACAAGAAAATCAAGAAATACCTATAATATGCCTTGAAACGTACATCAAGTTAAAAAAGTAATGTAGTAAGAATATAATTGTATGTGCTGACAAAAAAAGCTACAAAATGGTATCGATGTGTTGTTGTTTTTGTATATTGGTGACGTCAGCGGCATTGTAGTTGACATGTTAATAATCTGAGTAAGGTTGTGTCCATAATCATAACTGTGCTGCTTTCCCTTAATCAGATTTTTGCATATTAGACACAAGCGAAACGTATATGATGGCTTATAGACACTGTAGCCATTGTTTGTTATTTATGCGTACTTCTTTCAAGTTGATTTTATTTATGCATATAGACAGGATACTTTACATGATATGATACAGTGCTTTTGGTGAGTGTAGCGCCATTAAATGTCGTAATGCCGTGATATGTCACACTTGCAGTTAAATGTCGCAACGGCATGATGTGTGACACTTACTGTTAATTAAATATCGCAACGCCGTGATAATTATGTCACACTTTCATAACGTCGTGATATGGCGCACTTACTGCGTTCTATACATAACGTGACGTCACTACGTTTGTCTAACCTCTATACATAGAACTGATTACTATCCACATTTAGATAGTTATAATACGCTAAAATAGTGTTACGCGGAAGGAGAAAAAATGTCTAAACAACAATATCGGTTGTACGTTATTAACAAAATTTGTTTAGTTATGTAAAATGAATACGTTATACCATTTCTATTCTTGCGCTTTTGTCAATAACACTAATTATATAATGAAATGCAATGTTGAATTACGCTTGGCTCCAATGTGTACTATATGGTGACGTCACGTTATGTTATTGTTTATACCTTCCATTTGGTAAGTAGTTCCTGCAAAAATACCCATAATGCCCCAAGCAGAAGAACACAGGTTAGTACATAGCGCTACCGTAGTGTACACATTGGCTCTTACTGTTAATTAAATGTCGCAACGCCGTGATATGGCGCACTTACCGTTAATCAAATGTCGCAACGCCGTGATATGTCGCACTTATCGTTAAATGTCGCAAAGTTACCGTTACATGTCGCAACCGCCGATTTCTCGTCAATTCATATTTCACATTACGTAGGCCAATGCCCACGCTTTTTATCAAATTTATAACGTGAAGTTAGCCGCGAAGAGCCCGATTGGGCTGGGACTTTACAAACGGGTATTAACTTGTTGGAAATGATATCACATTAGGAGAACCGCTAATGTTACCCGATCTAAACTTGATAAATATATAGACGGACAACAGGCGGGACAAGAGCAAGATGCTCGTTTGGGGAACTTACGAGTACGAACGCATTTACGGTCCCTAAACATACCTTTCAAATTAACAACATTAATTATACACACAGACAAGTTATTAGCATTTTATAATCCAGTTTTCAGAATGTATTATAGTTATAAATTGTCCTTAAACATAAATACGTTTTTTCATCTTTGTTGAAATGCTTGTTTTACATTTATTTTATTGACACAAGTCGTGTCTGGAGCCTTTTGTTACAAATAGTTACCAACAAATGTCTGTGTTTCTTATTGCTCATTACGATATAACAATGGCTGTGATGTCAAACACAAGACTTTTCTCACTAGAAAACTCTCTAAATGTCTGCAGAGGCAGCGTTCACTTTTGTTTCAAATAGAAACTTAAAAGGGTCGATTAAGTGAGGTCATAAAGTTCTTATTTTTGCGAGAATATTTTTTAATTGCGCCGTTTGCAAAGTGCCTGAAATTAAAATTTAAAAAATAGCCCGAAAAAATGGCTTTTTATAATTGGTTATTGTTCTATGAAATCTCTAAAAAATAGCAATACACAAATTTGAATGAATTCAAGGCCGAAGTTATAAATACTTAAAATATTTACTTTTATAAATATACACACAAATATATATTTATCTATTCATTTTTATTCATATTAAGCCAAAAGGCACATGTGAACCATACAATGCTACATCCGTCAAGATATAATGTCAAGGCATATGTCAATGACATTGGTACATTTGAAAGCGCATATACTATATATGTATGGCTCTGAAATAGATTAAGAACGAAAAATAAGATCTTATCATGCTTTATCACATACTCGTGCCGTTTTGGCCATGTCGTAAAAACGATATGGCACGGCCGTGCATATATATGTAAATAAGCCGATTCACATAAATTTATTCCTACGCTGTTTGTCAACAAAATTTATAACTTCACAGGAGTAATGCTGAATTGACTTTAACAATTTGAGTAAGCAAAGACATTGTTTATATCGTTCAATATGTACACATATTTATTATTTATGATGTTTCATAATGGAACTATTTTTGTGCTTATAATTTAAAAGTCTTATTACGCATGTTTTGTTATTAGTAGCAATGTCAAACAGTTATGTTGGTTTTCGCCGTATTTTCAGTGTATGCGATAAAAAGAATATTAAATTCGTGTAGATTCCGTCTTGAATTTATTGAACGAGCCAGAGGCTCGCTTCATACTGTTTTATTCAACTCGTCCAATAAATTCAAAAAGGAAACCACACTCATTTAATATCCTCTATCTATTGCAAAAAGACCTCTCCAGAGCGGCCCTCTCTAGAGCAACAATATCCCTTTATAAACATCATGTTTTTTCCCACTGCACGAATTAACTATTGATTTAACCTCTATAGAGCAACAACCTCTCAGCAACAACCTTATTTTGCTTCTCTCAAAGGGTGTTGCTTTGGAGAGGTTGTACTGTGAACACATAACAGTGCTCTTTTATAAACCGACCTGTTCTACAAATTATCCTTTAATAGTGTACACCATAAACAAACGACTAATGTCACAAAAGCTAATGAAAAATCTCTTTCATAATAAAGAAAAGTTTTGAAGTTTTTTAGCTAGAAAGATTAATTTTTAGTGAAAGAATAGAGGGTTTTAACAAATAAATGACGAAAAACAAGCCGTCGGTTTAGTTCACGCGGGACGAATACTGCTGGCGCGTTGAAAACGTAACTTTCCGTCATTTTGAATAATTTAGGGACTGCAGTACTCGGTACATTAAGTGTAAGCGTAACAAAAAAGATGTCAGTTTATTTTTTTCGAAGTCAGTGTCACAATGCTCGTATTTTGTTCAAAGCGTGCATGTAAGATGTCCTAAATACAATCATGTTTTATGACTTCCGGTTATCAAGAAAAAATATGTGATATCTTTATCTAAATATTTTTATACCTACTTCGACCGTGTTCTCTGTTTTTTACACGTGTTTTTCACAACAAGGTTACTAATGTCGATGCTTGAAAATAAAGCATCTACATAGTCGTTCGAACTACTAGGTTTGTACGGAATTACAACTAGTTGGTGCTAAAGTACGGCTTGCTTCCGGACCACGTGGTAACCGGGACATTTGATATTTCTAATGGCGAGTCTATATATAATTTCATTCGTTCGTATTTCGCATTGGAATAATATCAAGGTATGAAGTTTAATTAGTCGCAGAATAAGTTTGTTTTAAGAAATTGAACATTGTAGAAATAGTTTAATATAAATATTTGTATATTTTGTGTATGTGTATTATACTGTTGTGTATTTGCACTGACGTTAGATGATCAATTTATGTACTAAGTATTTGTAAACTTATTTAGATATGTAGCCAGAAATAGGTAGCCATTAAATAAGATCACGAAACAACCCTAAGAACTTGAAAATAGAATTAAAGATAACATACAATTATCTCAATCTTTTTTAATATATTTTAATAACTCGTCAAAATTTATCATGCTATTTGTGAGGCGTAATCTGTGTAAAAATGTATTAAGTCAAACCTGTGAATAAAGGCCACCCTTGGGAAAGACATTATGTGATCTTTATTGACAGGTGACTTTTATCTGGAGATTATTTTGTTCTAAATAATGAATATCAGGTTTTCAAATACAAAAAAATGTAATGGCCTTTTTACAGACGTGGCCGCAAACACAGGTTTGACGGAATAGAATTCGGAAAATCTAGACTTGACTCTTGTGTAAAAATGTAAAAAATCGTCAGCAGAACAGAACACCCTTACGTTATAAAAAAATTCAAATAATTATAAGGAATGAAGAAGTATGATTTTCGGCTATTTATTGTAGTAATGTCTATTTGAAGAGCATTTTTAGTATTTCACTTTTAGTAAATTTTAACTCAAAAACAGCCAACAAAAATGGGTTAAGACTTGTGAACATTCATTCTTAACAATCGCGTCCTGACCATTCGATCATTAAAAGAGATGGCCCTCTTGACTAGGTTCGATTGTAATCTTTTGCGAGGTCCATATGTACTTTGTCTGATTAACACAGACATGTGTGTTCATGGACAAAAGGTCAGCCTGTACCGACATATTTGAAATACGAAATGACAATTTATTTCGCTTGAAAAAAAAACACTGATGGAATGTAATGTTGTAATTTTGAGTCAGATAACTGGCTTAAGTTGAGCAGATTGTCACCTACCTAAAGCACTCAAAATGTTCGTAACAAATGGAAGTGACAAGTTATGTAAGCATTTAGTAATAAAGTGACAATATAGCTGTATATGCGTGACTCATAAGACACATTTTTCATTCGCATTTTTTTTCCTCTGTCATATTCCTAGTAGTCAGCACGGCCTGCAAGCAATAAATAAAATTGAGTTTTTTTAGATTCATACTTCAAGTTTATTAAAAAACATTTTTGCTCCGTCGTAGCTAATTATACCAGTAACTGTCCTGGTTTAATTTAAAAAGTAACAATATTGAATAGCGACACGAACTGACATCAATTATGCTCTTTTGAGATTTGAAAAATGTAAATACATTAAATCATGTGTTAGCAGCCACTTAAGCAATATCTCCAACGAAAATGCTTCACACAGTCTAAATCTCACCTAACAGAAAAACGCGTGAACAAATATATCATAAAAGAACACGGCCTAACTGCAGAGTTGGGCCTATTGTTTTCAAAGTTTTGGCGAAGTTTCATGTCGATGTGTTTTATGAGTGCCTTTGTATACAAAATGTATATGCAACGTTTATATACCAGCAGTCATGCATTCACTAAGTTTTGATATTTTATGCGTTAATAATACAGTGTAATTTATTGTACCCATCTATTTAGCAATGAAATTGCTTAATATCATCGTTTGTTGATGTACGGAGCAGTATTATATCGAGGAATAACACCAGAATATTATATAAATTTGCGTTTTATTTATCTAGCGGGTAAAATGACAATAGTTTAAAAATAAACCGACAAATGACACCGTAACTGACATCCCAGTACGATATTTTACAAAACATGACACTTCATATTAGGAAGTTCATTTTGTAACTTTAAACATGACAAGTTTGTTATACAATATAGCAGTGGAAAAATAGGTCAAATAAATTGCATTATTTGATTCATTTGAAAATATTTAAATATTAGTGTTATCGAATTTCATAGCCGTCCCATATTTTGTACGAATTATTGTGTATTTCTAGCTCGTCTGCTCTCGAAGAAAAAAGTCGAGCTATTGTGAACACTGCGTCGTCTGCGCCATCATGATCAGCGTCAGTGTCGTGCAAACTTAATATATCTCATAACTCAGAAACTATAAGAGGTTTTAGCTCTTAACATGAAACTTCATAGGTGGATGGACTTCACTGAGGGGCGGTGAACAGACGAGTATTGGCACCGCATGCGGCGCTCTTGTAATATGTTATATCTTTGCGATGTGTCGTACAGAACTGTCAGACTGAACGATATCTTCTTGTCATCGGACAAACCTATTTCTTTTCGTTCAAAACTATAGCAGCAAATTAAATTCTTTTAATCCATTACCTTAGTCTTTAATCGTTCTAACTCGTCTTTGTCATCCTACTTATGATTTCTTAACCGGCCAGTCCAGAAAGTATGAACATAAGTATGATGGCGCGACCAGGCCACCATATTTACCTAATTATCCGTTCTTTAACGGCCCATTCGATAGCTATAGTCATCTCAGGGCTGTCCCATAGAGAGAGAGAGAGAGAGAGAGAGAGAGAGAGAGAGAGAGGGGGGAGAGAGAGAGAGAGAGAGAGGAGAGAGAGAGAGAGAGAGGGGTGGAGGTGGATGGGGGTGGCGGGGGGAGAAGATATAGGAGAACCAGGCATATGTATCCCTACTCTCATTTCGAATAGTTTACCTTGTTCTTTATCGTTTCTGGTGAAAGGCACGCCTCGTCCTCTCCCTGTGATAGTCTAGACACATCACTATGTTCGGTAGTTTGGATGGGGGACACTATTAAAGCGTCCCTGAGAAATTCGGAAGGCAGTGCCGAGACTCGAACCCACGACTTTTCGTTTAGAAGTCCATCGTGTTATGACCAGACTATCGATCATCTGACAACCATAGAAAAGATTAAGTGTTATACTAGAAGTTGCATATGTATATACAATACAACCTCTTCAGAGCGACCCTCTCGTGAACAACATATTCCCCTCTACAACAGTATGATTTATCATACTGCACGATTTTAACTATTAATTCAACCTCTGTAGAGCAACCCACCTCTCAACAACAACATAATTTCGCTACTACCAAGTGTATTGCTTTTGAGAGGTTGCACTATACATGCGATACATCATATATATTTGAGTTGATAGAATCAGGTGCCAATACCATGTTTGACACGAGTTCAGTTGTCATACATTGAATGTCGTGAAAAATGGTACCTGGTTACCATTGTTGCTGAAGCGGACATTTAATTTATTGCGTATCACGAAACTTGATATGCAGTTTTTTTTACTCTTCCATGGCAATTAAAACGGAATAAGACGTCATCATTTGAACGTTAAGCTCAAACGGCCGCATAGATTTTGCTTGTAATATTAAATACACTATTTTTGGAAGAAAACTCGTAAAACTGCAATTTGTCATTGTTTGAAAATCCAAAAGGTATCACCAACTATGTGATATCAAATCTGATTAGGTCCTACAGTCATCATAGACGATTTAGTGATAAAATGGGGATATTCATGGGCGTTGTTGTTAAAACTAATTTGATTTCATGTAAATTGAAAATTTTAATTTGGCTTGAGGTGTATTTCTAAATTCTGTTAAAGTCTGTTCACTGCCGCTTTAATATTCCTGTCAGATCTCACCTGCCTCTCCCATGTTTGTATTAAAAACACTCCGCGGTCGTCTTCTTTAATATGACTTATTCTACTATACATAATTTTATTCTGCTACATATAATTTTATGTTCATATCATTTCATTGTTGTACATATTATTTCATTGTTGTACGTATAATTTCTTATTGTACATATCATTTCATTCTTCCACATAATTATCATTTCATTCTTCTATATATCATTTCATTGTTATATTATGTCATTTTATTCTAGTACGTATTATTTCATTTTCCTTATTATTATATTACTTACAATGCTTCACATTATACGAGAGTGAATTTAGTACAGCGAACTTCAGTTAATTTCAATACAATTCAGTTTTGTTCTATTCTGTACAACTGAGTTTATTTCTGTGCTGTTCAATTCAGTTGAGTTCAAAACAGGTCTTTTCGGTTCAGTTCATTTACATTCATGACAGTTCATTTCTATTTTATCCAATTGAATTCATCTCTGTGTAGTTCAATTCTATTAATTCATTACAAGTTCGTTCTGTTCAGTTCAATTCAGTTCGGTTCAATTCTGTTCAATTCAGTTGAGATAAGTTGTGTACATGTCTCCGATGTTCAATACACTAATTTATTGGATTTATCGGAAACCCAAAGTAAGGTCAATATAAGCGAACTCTGACCCTTAAATTTGTTTAGTAAGCTAAGTAAAGTCCAGATTTAATGTCATTATGTAATGTCTACAAGCTTTATTTACTGTCATATTTGCACACTTATCATGACATTATTTAATTAACGTGTTTCCTTATTGAAGACTGGCATTTTAATGGTTTCAATAAAAAAGAGTTCAACAAAAGGATTTAAAAAACACAGCTCCGTTCAAGAGATTTTTACGTCCGAAAACAATTGGACTTTAATGAGTTTTAATAAAAGAAAATACTTAAAAAATATAAAACAATTTAATGGGATGTTATTGTCTCGTACAAGAACAATACACGGGTCAGGACTTAAGAAGATTATAGTGTTGTTAAATAGAAAAAAAAATATTTTCACCATCGGTGTAAGGTTGCGGCAGTTTCTCGATTTTTTTTCATGCGGACATCTAAATCACGTTTAAGTCATACAATATCGCGTTGAAACTTTTCAACTTTTATATCAGACTGTTAAAGCACTTAGATCACATGTTTTCTTAAGAATGACACGTCAAGTGGATTTCATATTCTTTTTTTTTTCTTTGCTGTAAGCGTTAAATTAAATCCATTGTTTCGTTGTCCATTTTGTAATTCGTTTAAACCAGTTTTAGATGACTTTCCGGCAATGATGTGAGCAAGTTTATTTACAATGGATTGTTATATTTTAAATAGAAGGAAATAAAATATTATGTATTTAATGAAAGTGAAGTTAATGTATAATGACTAAAATAGTACTTTATGTAAGTCACTTTTTATTATTATGCTACGGCTTTTAAAATATTTATTTTTACATATTGGACCATCGATATATTTCATTTTGTGTGTTTAAATAAGTAAATCATAATGTAAAATTGTGTTAGTGTGTCTTAGCTTTACAGTAATGTATAACTATGTACTATATTAATGTGTTCGTGAATATTTCTGCTCTGTTCTATTCTTAGCATTTGTTCTCTCTGAAAGACAACTGCTATATTGTCAGTGGCCATGTAAAACTAAAAGTAATGACCAGAAGTGTCCTTATCTTAAGGCAAAGACGGCTGATATTCTAATCTGCAAGATGTAAAAAATCGTAACTTCTTATTGGTATAGATTCAGGCTAGCATAGTGTGTGTGCTGGACGGAATCTATCATGTTAAAATCACCAGACGAAATGTAATCCTGTGTTTCACTACGTTTTTTATCAGTTTATTTATTTGGGTTTAACGCTTTTTTTCAATTGTTCAGTTATATACGACACCCAATTCACCTGTCACATTTTCATGGAAATGAATTAATATAGTTATACTAAATTACGGATGGTAGTTTTGAAATAGAACTTATCATGGGGAGGACATAACTTGGAGCACATGTTTTGAATATATTTCAATGAATTGTCAAAACAATTATTCAACTACACAATGCACATTATAGAACATAACCCAATTATTGCAAAGATAAAATGTCTTGTAACGTAATACTGTTGCAAGTAACACCGCGGCAAAATGATTTCAATTCGACAAATCATTTGTTCAAAATCTTCATTTTGTATACTACGCTAATCGATTTACTCTGTTTTCCAGATTCCACTGCTAGGATAGCAAAGTGATCCAGAAAAGTTTCAACTGAAAATATTCCTAAAAACGAGGTTTATCAATACTGAACAGAAATCCCGGGAGGACTTTAGACCTGCTGTTTTACATGAGAATTTGACCTAGAGATATTCAGTAAAAAAATATGGCGCTATTTGGACATTTTACACGAGTGCTTTTGTTATTTGTGTTATTTCACGATGCCTCGGCGTGGAGTCTTCCAAAGATTTCCGGTAAGTTATATACTCTATTTTATTCATATCGATGTTGCTTTTACTATGTTGTTTTGATATCTTATAATGATATTGCCTCAGTCTCACGGACCATTATGTAAACACTCAAGTAAGGGAGTTTTTATCTAGAAATGCAATGTCTTTGACCAGCAATGCTATCAATTGTTTCCTTGTATTCTTTGAACATGATAAACATGCCAAGATAAAATAGAGCTGGTCCAGCAAACATATTAAGTCTCAAAACACCTAAGTTTTCATTAGAGTAAAAAGACAAATAACAGACTCAACTCAATTTTTGAATTATTGAATTATACAATACTAGGTTAAAATTGTGGGAAACTGTTACCAGACCAACATTGAACTTTTTAAAACCACGTTCTGAATTGCATACAACAGAACAATATATTTAATATGATTTAATAAGCAAGTTGAGTTTGAGTAAAAACTTAAGTTTTTTTAACTGGGGACGGACTGGTCTACTTGTATAGAGCCGTGCAGTCAAATGGACGGACACACTTTACTTTATGGTTTACAGAGCGCCCCCTGTCAGAATAAGCCACAATGATCCACAGCTAGTGTCTTCTCAAAATCAACTGATATATGTATTTTGCTCAGGTGTACGTAAATTCGATCATCATTTACTGTATTTTCATTCATTTTCGTTGGGCTCAATTTTCGTGGTTTTTACTAAAATGGCTATTTCGCGGGGACATAAATTCGTGGATTTTGATTTTTGAAAAGAAATGCCGTATCTCTGCATTTAAATTCGTGGGTATTTGATTTCGTTGAAAAGCCTACCCACGAAATCCACGAAATTAAATCCCCAACGAAAATTAATGATTCTACAGTATGTAAGATCAGTCAGACGGACGGACGAATAAAATCGGTTAACGTACACTCGACAGATTGTAAGGCTACGAAAAGGCAAAATGTATATAATTATAACAGTACAATTTCATGAACATGTTTCTACAATGCTTATGTGAGAGGACCATTAAGAAATTGATCACGGAATTAATCTGAATAAGATCTAATACATAAATCCGATTAGCTGATGAATTCAATACTTCCACATGCAAGGCGCTTGTCGTCGGCACCAACCCATTACTTATGCAGTCACCTTTGAGGACAATGAACTACGTCTGTTTTCAAACGCCATAATTTATGTTAATTGATCAGTAAACATTTAGGCCATCCTTAAAGGGTTTGGTAAACAATTTTCGGCACCAATCTTTATTTATATTGTCAGTTTTGAGGACAAAGACCTGCGTTTTTTTCAAACATCATAATTATGTTAACTGATCAGTAAGCATTTAGGCCATCCTTGAAGTGTTTGGTTAACAATTTTCGGCACCTAACTTTATTTATGTTGTCACTTTTTAGGACACTGACCAACGTATTTTTTCAAACATCATAATTATGCTCATTGATCAGTAAGCTCAAAGGGTTTGGTCAACAGTTTTCGACATCAAACTTTATTTGTATTGTCTTTTTTGAGGACACTGACCTACGTCTGTTTTCAAACATCATTTGCTAATTTAATAGTTAGCAATAAGGTTTGGTTTCCAGTCGTCTGACCATTTCATGAAATTTCCCCTTCCAAAATAAGATAAGGACGTTTGCTAGTTTTCAAACCGACATATAGGCAGAATGAAAACTGTTTCACAGATTTTTTCATACTTTGCACGACCATAGCATACTAGTATATTTATTTATTTCCGTCTCATTTATGTTCATACTTATAAAATACGTAATGTAACAAAAAAATTAGAATAAGTACACAACCATTCAATCTTTAATTATTTACTAGTATGGTAACAGAAACATTGTAAGCAAAAAAAATGGGGATCACCGATCTCGTTATTGAAGTTTCTGCCCATGAATTTGATTTTTTGCTTATTTTAGGCCATTTGTGCTGTGCTATATTAGGCAATATTAGGATTTCATTCCGATCTGAGCCAGTAACATGCCAATACCAAACAGTTTAAAGTCCCATGAGCTTTTTGCTATAAAAAATATATGCAAAAAAACAAGCATTTGCTGATATTATCGCAAGATAATTATTACCGACGAAACAAGCCATTTTTCTTCTTAAAACACTCATTTCGCTGTGAATTTTGCTTTTGTAAACTTGAAATATATAGAGCGCGTGACGTCACTTAATGCCGTGTGCATAATATGACTGCGGGAAAACACAGCTGTTCTATAAATAGTATTTTTTTCAATGATATTGGTTTTGGAAACATTTTTTCTTGCTATCAAGTATGCACGGGAGGAAAACACACAGGATTCCTCTGTTATAGAACAAACAGAAACTATTACGACTGATCGATTTATATGATTATGCGACTTTAAGTTATCGCCTCACTTTCTTATCTAATCAGAAACAATTTTTTTGCATGTTTGGTTTTCTAGAAAATATAAGACCGGCGTTCTATCTCCTTATGTTCGAAGAATGACTAGGTACACATTGCGCATGTTCAGAGGCGGAGCAACAAAGATCGCCGTTTCAATGCATATCTGGGTATATTTCGTAATAGAGAAGCGCCAATTTTAGCATCCAGATATGCACTCCAACCAAAACATAATACTCTAATAAATCGTTACGAACTGTCCATATACAGGTTAGAGGGTAAATGTGATTAAAATGCGTGGTACTATTCCACTGAGAAAAAAAGCCAACTATTTAAAAAATCCTTGTCTCTGATTGGGTAAGAAAGTTTGGGCAAACAGTAAGTTTTGTTCAAAGAGGTCACATTTGTTTTATGTTGCAGATTATACTACACACCCATGCAGACGAGATTGCCTCGGTGCACATCCCATGACATGCGAGTATGATTTTATTGTCGAGCATTATCAGACTTTGTCACGTGCTTGCTATGACTGCCCACACAATATCTCGGACTGTGATCGTCCGCACTGCGTCCCTGGTGACGGATTCCTTCGCGCCATTAAAGTAGTTAATCGAATGATGCCGGGACCAGCCATTCACGTAAGTAACGTTTTACGATTTATGTGCGTTTTGCTTTTGTTCACAATGAATTCTACCGTATGCCAGTTTCTGTACATTTCATGTATTCGACAATAAGTATTAGCATTTTGGATGTTAAGATTAAAGTAGGTCTTATTACACCTAGAAAGATGTCTTATCAGTAAAATAGACTTTTACTTACAATAAAAACATTCCGAATTTTTTTATTCACCAAGTACATATAGAAATATAGCACAATATTTTTTTCAATGATATTGCAAAAAAATAAGAAAAAAGCGCCTGACAACATTTCTATGAGATGTGGCTAAAGAAAGACATAGTGTAAATATATTTTAGATCAAATAAAACATATTTCTTATATTTAACTATCATTACATCTATGGTTCTGTATTACTAAATTCAAAAAGCTAATGGGTGGGGCTTTAATGATTCGTCCGTTTAAAATAGTTTTGTCTTTTTGAGAGTATTCGCCTTTTCCTCTTAAATCTGAAAGATGTTGTTATTCAAATGTTGTAAGACTTCCTAGTATGTCATTGTTCGGTAAAATTCCACTCAAGCTGTGTTTTGTTTTTTCGTCAGAATGATCAGTTAACTCTTTAAATAATGTCTAGTTCAGTGTCTCGGTGCTTGCTTAGAAAAAGTACGGGGCCCTCCGTAGTCGAGAGTGGTTATGATTTCTGACTTGGAATCTCTAGCCCCTTATCGGTGTCAGTTCGAATACCGCACGGGACCGAATTTCGCATGCGATGGAAGGTCGGTGGACTCACCAGGTTGTATGGTATAGCCATGCGGCCTTTCTCTGGACACTGTTGTAAAATGGCCCAGTCTGTTAGTGTAACGTTAAAATAAAATAGATATCTTATCAGCGAAACTGACTTTTACTTGCAATGCAATAAAAACACTACAAAATTTTCATTTTAATCACGAAGTACAGTGATAAAGTGTAGCACATTATTTTTCAATGATGTTGCAAAAAAATAAGAAAAAGCATCTGAAAGCATTTTTACGAAATGTGGATAAATTAGAGCGAATGAAATAATTTTTTTATATGTATTTCTTATATTTCATTATCATTTCATTTATTGCCCTGTATTATTTTTGAAAAGATCTACTTTTGCTGAATAAAGTACCGTCTTATTTATATGCATCGTATCCTTAAAACGAGTCTGAAGATCTGGTATGCAATATATACATTTTATTTGTAACTCTAAACAGAGAAGAGTGTTTAAATATCAGACTTCGCTGTTGATCATCCATTCTTCTACATCGTATAGTATATACTGTTTGGTTTTTTTTTCAGGTGAATTTTTCAAGTGTTTAGTTTAGATATTATTAAACTGTAAAAGCTATCAGGTTATATTAAGATCCATGTTTTATTGTAAGATGTATTTGCATATATAATCGAGTATTCCACTTCTGATATTAACGAATTTTTTGACAACATTATCTAGGTCAGTTATATAGTTTAAAGGCCACATTAGAAAATTTAAAATACGGCTTTTATGACTTCCATGATGAGTCTTCTGTTACACAAGTCATAATTATGTAGTTAAACCTTTTCTTTTCTTTTTCATCCATAGATTTTTTATTCCTTTTAGAGATAAATCATAAAACCGGTTTTATTCAAAATTTTGTTTCGGTAGGATATTATATCCCGTTATTATTTATCATACTTTTCTTTGTTTTATTTGATTGTTTTATTTTCACTAATTGCAGAAGTACTGTTACTGTTTTTTTAAGAGGACCACGTTGTAAAAAAGTATTGTTTCATTTTCTTCATTGTTAATGGTGCATTGTCTTTATGTGTAACCTTCGGTAAATAAAGTTGTAGATTTATTGCTCCGAATTCTAAGGACAGATTTATATAACGTAACTATTTCTTGTAATTATCAAAAAGAATTTGAACAATGTGCGAAGTTTACGCTTAATTCCAGTGCCCGGTCTATGACCCGTACATATCTTCTTAGAAATATCAGAGTTAGAATAAACACACTGACTACTTGTTTTGAGATAACTAACAGATACCATAAGAATGTTGATTGAAGTGGGCATTAGTGCTACATGTAATTAGTGATATGGACATATGGTGATTCTGTTAAATACAACAGTTACAAAGGTTCTTGTATTATTAATTAATATGTACAGTTGAAAACAAATATACAACAATGCATAAAGATACAGCACAACCTCTCCAGAGTGACCCTCTCTTGAGCAACAACCTCCATTCAACATTAGCATGATTTGTTCCCACTGCATGATTTAGCCATTAATTCAACCTCTATCGGCTAGAGCAACAACCTCTCAACAACAACATAAGTTTGCTACTCCCAAAGGGTATCGCTTTGGAGAGATTGCACTGTAGTTTGAAGACCGGAAATTTTGTTAATGTCCTGTTGCGCTACAATAAAGTTATCCTACTTTATAAATTAACAGATGTTCATGGCCGTGTTACTTCCGGGATTACGGGACACATATCACATATTATATTAATTAAAATATCGTATAAACAAACTTTATCTCCAAAAGCGCCAATGCCTCAAGTGTATTATTGTCATGCTGTTAAATTTGATAATATCATCGTGTTTAATGCTAGCATTATTCTCAGAGAAAACGTCATGATCACAATACAAATTCAGATCAGTAAAACATAGATATAGAACCAATAAAACCAGAATGGTATTTAAGTGGTCGGGCGTGATCTAATTAACGCACTGGACTAGTGGAAGAAAGGTCGTTGGATCGAATCTCTACTCCACCTTTCAATATTTCAGGGACGCCTTTTCAGTGTCCCAATTCCCATGGTCAACTACCGAGACAAGTACTGTATTAATTAAGGAAATCACAGGAAATTGATAAGGGGTATTTCTGTGCTTTACATCGGGCACAATAAAGAACCAGGAAACACTATTCGAATATAGAAGGGATATAAAAGTCCTGTTTACCTGTGTCATATATCCCCTCCCTCTGAAATGACAATAGCAGTCGAATGGTCCATTAAACAAAATAAATTGTTAGCTATTTGTTATATTATATTATATAAATTATAATAAATTACGTAGCATTAAAATTTACCTATTCCTTGGTCATTATGAGGTACAAAATAATATCTCAAGAATTGGAAATTATAATTCAGCAGTAATTCAATAAATGTTGTACCTTAAATTTGAACTCAGTAACAACCGATCAAATGTTCAGGCTTTGAGATTCATCTCGGGGTACTTTCATCATGCCGATCAAAGTCTTTGTTGTTAAATCAAATATAATTCTAACCTAATTCTAATGTCGAATTTTAAGTTATTTAGTTAGAAACATTTTTGTTTGCTCAATACTACTGAAAATATCGCAATATTGTATTGATTCGTTTTGTACAATGAAACTTCTGCAAACCATCTGAAAAAAGAAACAGTCAAGTAAAATGATTTTATATTGAGATGACACCAGTGTCAAGTTGCCATCCAGAGGAAACTAATACTTGACTTGTAACTATGAAATGGTCTTACTGTTGATGTTCTTAAGGGTTAAACGCCAATTTCAAGTATAACCGCAACTGTAGCTGAGTGGTTAGGGTGTCCACCTTTGGAGCGGGAGATCGAAGGTTCGAACCCCAGTGGAGACTGGGTAAGAACTGATGCGATCGGTTGGTGAGCTGTCAGCTAGTTAAATAATGGTTAACGTAAGCCCATCTCAGCCGGGCAGCCGGCAAAAATGAGAAGGGATTCGGGAGGAGGTACTGTGCGAATAAAAGATAGGTATTCTATAAGCCCTTTCAATAGTGGTGATACTATAATAAACAAAACCTTAACCTTATATTCAATTTATATACGACGGCCGGATCTCCTTACCAGTTTTCGTCGACTGTATTCTAACTTTCTAACTAGTACCAAATTACCCTTAACCACGGAGCTGGCAACTTATCCAAATTTGGGTATTACTCGCTGCGACTTAGATTCGAACCTTGATCGCCGGGTAACAAGTCCAGCGCCCTAACCACTGGACCACAGTTTAATAGTGAAGTAATCGCACAGTGATGATTTCTCGTAAAACTATTTTTGGATGAATTGCGTGTTAAAGATCCTATTAGTCAATCTGTCTGTCGACTTTCCTTTGTACATAATCAGTTTTACTTAATTTAATACCGTTTTACCCAGCGGGTTATTCGTTTAATATTCAGCAAAAATATAGGTCTATAGGACAATAGGTTTGAACTAATGGAGTTTTAGTGTACTTAACCCGATATTATCTACCCCTCTGACCTATTTGATTGCATACACATTAATATACTTAATTCAATCAATCATATACTGTCAAACCTGTGAACAAAGCCTTCCCTTGGAAAAAAAGAAAATGCTGCATTTATTGAAAGTTGGCCTTTACTCGGAGGCCATTTTGTTCTAAATAATCAATGACGGTTTTGCAAAGAATGGCATTTATTCGATGGGTAGCCTTTATACTGGAGGTGACTGCCAACACAGGTTTGACTGCACTTATATAATAAGTAAATAGTACATGTTTTTTATCAAAATGGACGATCACTTAACGTTAGTTACGCAAGGCACGTCATTAAAACCTTTCTACAATATCACGATGACATAAGATTACTTAATTCGTTTTTTATGCAATTTTCGTTCATTGGTATTACTCAGTAATATAATCTTTTGGGTTAGGTAATAATTATTTTACTACTATCTTGTTTCCAGTGTAAGCATCATTTATAGGAAATCGATCCTTTCACGATTTCACGATAAAATTTAACTGAGTCATTTGAAGATTTTTTATTGTTTGAAACTATGTCAAATATCCATTCCGCCAAAGTCCTTATGACATTGTAATGTAAATGAATTGTTGAATTCAACACTTCTTGTAATCTACCGACCGTTACCATTGAACAAATCTATAAAAAAAACAAATCTCCTTTTTTACCTACAATTATACATTGTACTAACTTTGTTGCGTGTTTCTGACATTTAACAAACGCATTATTTTTTTTATTTACCATCTTGAAAATAATCAAATCCAGCATTTTTTTTACTTCTGCTCATGGCAACCTCTTTAGCTGGACCATGTATTGTCTGTATCGAAATAACGAATATAGTATGTTATCATTTTCAATCACATTAGTCATTAATCACAAACCAATACAAATGTATACGTAGTTTATGGTCAGATACTGTTTTGAGTTGTACCAATGGTGAATTCGCACACGAGTCTTAGACCCTATATAAGCCCTGCCTCCATGGTCGAGTGCTCACGGTCGCTAACTTCACATCTCTGAAACCCCTCACTGATTGAGGGTCGTGGATTTAAGCGCAGCTACCGACCATGTCTCTTTGTGTGAGAAAGTAGGCAGTTGCTTACGAAGGATAGGAGTTTAGTACTGGTTCTTCCCAGGTACCATGGTTAGGTGAGTGAACTGTCCGCCACATATGACTCTGGCGGTTAAAAAGGGACATATAACTCAAACAAACTAAGAACCTATATAGATAGATAGATTTATTTCACTATAAAATGTTAAGACAAACATGGCAAGTACATTAAAACATACAAACAATGAAAGACAGGTATGGATTAAAGAAGCCATGCCAATCAACATTGTATAGTAGTAAGGATTACACAAAAAGGGTAAATCAATACCCTTATTTCCAGAAAAACCCTAATATAACAGAACAGATTTTCATCTCTTGTAGTTTATTTACAGGTCTGTAAGGATGATGAGGTTGTGGTTAATGTACATAACGAACTGGCTGATTACGAGGGAACTTCCATTCACTGGCACGGTATCCTACAAGAAGGAACACCGCATATGGACGGCGTCGCCATGGTGACACAGTGTCCAATACCTGTACATTCGGCATTTCAATACAAGTAATAGTTTTAATATATACATTGTATCCATACATCGATACTAACATTGTCTTTGCATAATTCCTTCGGTTCACTCAATCAATTTGATGTACATGTATAATTTGATTATCAAGTTCTGAATACAGATATCACGTGACTTAAGGACTTATAGTATTCACATAGACATATAGGCAGAATGAAAACTGATGGTCATAGTATAATCTTGATAATAGAAACATTTTAAGCTCGAAAGTAAAATTTCCATAAAACATTTACACTTCACATTCTTGAACAAACAAAAAAATACAAAAACATTTCGTCTCCTGAAGTGATCTGTATAGACTTGTTAAGCTGTACTGATAATTTTGATCAACATCTGTATGATAATACAAGTTGAAATTGCAGGCCGTTTAAAAGTAAAAGTTCCCGGATGTTGATGTACATACATATACAAATATAACTCTTAAACTATTGCTGTTAATGGTCTAAGCATGGAAATTTGTGTCTGAGATTGTGGAATAACTTAAAAGGAAGAGAAAAAAACAACATACAAACACTCAAACTACCTAAAATAATACCTTCCCCAAAACCCTCAACCTCAAAAACTATATCAATACACAGGACCATACACAAATAGACGATTAAAGGTAGCCCCCTTGGGGGAGGGGGTACCGCATTGGTACGGCCAGTAGCAAAGTTATATGGACGGTAAACTAGTTTGGTGGGCCCAACATTACGTTTGAAAGTGATTAAAATTAATGTTTTCTTTTTTACATTTTTTTCCGTTTTTCTCTTTGTCTTTTTTCATTTGCTAAGAGCTTGTTTTGTATTTATCTTAATGCATCGTGTGTAATTCATCTGAAGTTATATTTTAGTTTAAAGTTAGAAAAATCATTGATTTAACTGAATCGTATATCTTGACACTACTGTAGACAGTGGTCGCGCCACACGAATGTTTCAATGTTCTGTAAAAGGGTATATAGTGCAACATCTCCAAAGCAACACCCTTTGGGAGGAGCAAAATTATGTTGTTGCTGAGAGATTTTATTCAGAGAGGTTCAAATGATAGTTAAATCGCGCAGTGGGAAAAACCATGTTGTTGTATAAGAGAGGTTGTTGCTCAAGAGAGGGCCGCTCTGGAAAGGTTGTTGCTCAAGAGAGGGCCGCTCTGGAGAGGTTGTTTCTCAAGAGAGGGCCGCTCTGGAGAGGTTGTTCCTCAAGAGAGGGCCGCTCTGGAGAGGTTGTTTCTCAAGAGAGGGCCGCTCTGGAGAGGTTGTTGCTCAAGAGAGGGCCGCTCTGGAGAGGTTGTTTCTCAAGAGAGGGCCGCTCTGGAGAGGTTGTTGCTCAAGAGAGGGCCGCTCTGGAGAGGTTGTTCCTCAAGAGAGGGCCGCTCTGGAGAGGTTGTTCCTCAAGAGAGGGCCCCTCTGGAGAGGTTGTTGCTCAAGAGAGGGCCGCTCTGGAGAGGTTGTTGCTCAAGAGAGGGCCGCTCTGGAGAGGTTGTATTGTATGGTATACTTACTCGTACATAGAGTTTTGTAAGACAAAAATGATCTTAAGTAAGATCTCGAATCTCGCTTTTTACTAGAACTATTCGACCTGCTATTTAGGCTTTGCCATAAAATACAGCATCATGTTGTTCGTTTACTGCCCGGTGCATCGTTTAAAAAACTGAAACATTGTTTATAAATGGGTAGCAAAAAGTAATTTCTCCAAGATATTTGGTGAATTTAATGCATTTCCATGTAACTTAATGCAAATGTCATTGTATACATTACGCAAAAAACCTGATATCGACGTAAAACCACAAAAATTAATAATCTACGTTACACAAACTTCCGTATCTAAATGCACCACTTGCAAAAGTGTCTGTTGACAAATAGTTTTTGCGACGAGAATTTCTTGTTCATGTTTTTGCTGTGTTGTGATCTTTGCAATAACAACTTTTTGTTTCATAAAACCAAACTGAATGTAAAAACTGTGAACTATTGTTTTTTACGGTAACTGTGTCCATATTAGAAACCTACGCACTC
Organism: Lutraria lutraria; assembly: GCA_964023205.1. Taxonomy (NCBI): domain Eukaryota; kingdom Metazoa; phylum Mollusca; class Bivalvia; order Venerida; family Mactridae; genus Lutraria; species Lutraria lutraria. Next base: position 11,422,369 of record OZ026839.1, on the reverse strand, counting down.
AATATCCGTTTTTTTGGATGTACTTCTATTGTGCTTTTAGCACCACAGGTCAAATTTAGAACTATTCTTAAGGGAAATTGTTATATTATAAAGAAAACATTTTGTTCATTATAATCATTTAGTACAGCTGAGTAATGAGGAGACATGTTACCTTTGATACATATGGTCTTGGCCCTTATATTGCAACATATCTCAAACGAGATTTGTTTCTTATCTAAATGTTTTAGACCATGTACAAGACGATAAACATCTCGCAAATGAACTTAACTATGACATTGTGGATTTTATTTTAAATACAGTCAAACTTGTCTTAGCAGTCACCATCGAATAAAGGTCACCCTGTGAATAAAGGTCACCCTGTGAATAAAGGTCACCCTGTGAATAAAGGTCACCCTGTGAATAAAGGCCATTCTTTTAAAAACCATCATTGGTCATTTATAACAAAATGACCTACGAATAAAGGCCACATTAAATATTTTCAAAAGGTGGCATTTGTTCGGTATGACGGTACAAGAACTGAAAAGCATATATCATTACTGACAGGTCTGGTTGCTTTTTTATGTTCGATTTATTTTCGCAACTTGGTACTACAGATACATAGAACTTGCCTGTTGTCTCCATTTATCAAACAATCAATCATTGCGTGTTTCCGTTCACTATGACGAAAAAGTAAATAATATTACGAAAAATAATAGAAATAAGTTTTCAATCTTCTTCTTCTATGGTAATGACAAGCAATCATTTACTGATTATCAAGAGGTAGAAGTCCTTTTAGTCCACCTAGGAAAACCTAGCAACGTGAAAAAATGCTAAGGAAACCTAACACTTTAAGAGCCTTAAATGTTTTACATTCCGCAATATGAACATGGTTTTGTGCAGAGAAAAGGGTGTTATAATTTGTAACTTTGCCATCGGTATCGTTAGAACATTAAGTTTTGATATTGTGTCACAGATGTATCATGACAAAGAATGTAAGCATGGTTTCTTAAAAATTCGCAGGTTTCTGGCAAGAAATCCAGGCTCACACTATTGGCATGCGCACGCAGGTTTACAAAGGGGTGACGGGATATTTGGCGCCTTTATTGTTCGGGACACTTCGGAGACTTCCGTTATGCGTTACTATGACGACGATCTCGCCGAACATACCATCATTTACCAGGATTGGATGGACCAATTTTCGTCCTCAAAGTTTTCGCTCCATCATCACGGAATGAGTGATAATCAGCCGTCTTCCATTCTGATAAATGGTGAGTTTTTTCTTAGTATACAAATACTTACACTATGCGGTTTTGGAAAATTTATACATAGCCAAAACTGCTTTCGGTTCTAAATATGACCTAATTATCAACATTTATAGTCGGTCGTCTACATATGGTATGACACTATTAATTCATTAATGACAAACATTTGTTATAAAATCTCTTGATATAAACATAAAACCTGGGCGTGGTTTCAATTATTGAACCGTAAACATAAGCGATTTTGATTGGCTATCAAATTTGAATGGGGTGCGTCAAATTCGTTGATTTCATGAGACGATAATGATCCGACACTTTAATTGTTAATTGCTCACGGAGGATGGGAGTCTAGTAATGTTTCTTCCTAGGAATGATGGTTAGATAAACTGTCTGCCTTATATGACTCTGAGTGTTGATAAAGGGAGTAAAACTCAATCAAACAAACAAAACTTGATTCTTAAACATTGTATTTAACGTTTTGTTTTTTCAACATGGTGTATCTGTTATTGTGTGAAGCGTCTTTTTCAATAATAGACTAATGTTTGAATGATGGTATCTAAAATCAAATGAGAAAAAATAACTGAAGGTCCATATTAGTCTTGGCGTTTTATCGGTGATTGTAACACGCGCGCGCGCGCGCGAGAAGCAAATGCTGATAAAACAAATAATTTTATCTGCATTGCAAATCTCAAAACCTCTTGGTAAAATCCTTAAATCATTGCTGCATGACTCGGACGATATTAAATGAATGGCTCAACATTTTGACAAAACCTAATGTGATTAAATATCAACATACACGACCTGTCCACAATGTATTCCCCTACATCTGGCGTGTTCGCTTAAATATTCGCAGAATAAAGATATTATATTTCGTTAAGTGCACATTCTTAACAATGATGTCCTAAGATATTCAATTAAGTACAACGTTGGATCACGTTATAGGTAGAGGTCCGTCTCATGCAGTGCATGTCAAAACTATGGATATGGGAGGTCACGGAATGGATGATATGAGCGGAATGGAAAAACATGAAGGGAAAAACGAAACGGACGATAAAGAACATTCCGGTGAAATGATGAACATGACTTCTATGGGGACAACAAAAAAGCCAGATCTTTCTAACATGACTATGGAACACGAAGCTGAGTCAAACATGACCGATGATGAATCCAAAAAGTCATTCATACCACACAGTGTTTATAAGTAAGAAGTTAGCCATTTTTTTATTTAGTATTTTACCTGACATTATATTTCAAATTTAAAAGGTCCATATATTTCATGCTGTCTCCCGGGAAGTCTGCATTGGAACGATTCATTACGAATGTAATTCTATACGAACTAAAAGTTTAGTCAATCAACGACTGATATTGTTATTATGTATACAATTTCAGAGTCATCCGTGGTAAAAGATACAGGCTACGTTTGATAAGCAACGGGTTGTTAAACTGTCCTCTGAAAATATCAGTGGAAAACCACACACTGACAGTCATTGCGAGTGACGGTTATGACGTCAATCCAGTTCAAGTTGACAGTTTGACAATATTTGCAGGTGAAAGGTAACTACTTTACCATAGACGAATCTTGACACATCCGAACATAAATGCACTAAGTGGCGCCCATTATAGGTCTTATACAATTTAAACATGTGCGATTATGAGGCAAAATGTTCTGTTATAATAGGAGAACAATTATTTGATTGTTGTAGCTTACGGATAGAATAAATTTAATGGATATTCATATATGACAACATTTATATTTAACAATGATATGCACAGAAATATACACTCATGTTATGTCTAGTAAAATTAATTCGACGTCTACTTTTGTCTTCTTTTATGGTTTGTCTCCTTAAAGTAAAACATTTTTGTTTCTTTTTTAACCATTTAAAAAAATAAACGTATGTTGTGCAGGTACGATGTCGTTTTAACAGCTAACCAAAAGAAAGGAAATTATTGGATGCACGTGGTTGGTTTGGGTGATTGCGCAATCAAAAATACGTCACAGACAGCTATAATTAGATATCATGGAGCTATGTCAATGTCTCCACCAACCGGAAGGAAATATTTGGACGGTGATCGCAGCGGAATAGTAAGTTTTGTCATTGAATGACATTTGAATTGAATAATCGGACATCATTAATATAGGGCATGTAGTAACAAGATTGAACCAATAAAATACTGTCTGTACAACGATCGTACGGTAACAAACGTGGATTATAACCAAATAGCTGAATGAGAGAATTCAAAACTAATTTCTCATTTCTCGGAGTATAATATAATGCCATTCAAATGTCAATAAGAGAAACACTATGAATCTAAATTGAATGCTAGGTATTTTGACAAACTATTTAGCCTCAAAAACCACTTACTATTTCTGATATAAAAATTATACATTTGCAATTCATAGAATGTTAATCCAATGGGTGATATACAACAAGAACACGTGACCGTGGCGGATATGACGTCAGAGGGAAGACCTACGGATGTGTACACGTCACATGACGTGCGACGATTCTACATGACGCTTGGATATAATGAAGTCGGAAATCCTCGATTTCTTGATCCCGAACATTATTCATTATCGTCGATGATGTCAATGAGCACGGGTACCCATGGCAACCATCTATTCGCGCTTCAAATGAACTATATAACATTCAAAATGCCAATGTCTCCTGTATTGTCACAATTTGGTGACTTAGGAAAGGTAAATTCTTATCGTTTTATCAAGCAGATAGATTTGCCGGAAGTACATATTTTAGAAAAAAATAGTTGGAAATTTATTTGTTTTGACAAATGTCTATTTTTCTCTATGACTACTTTTAAGTGACATTTTTAGCATTTTTCGTGTATTTTCAATAACTGAACTTTCTTCTATTTGTACCTATTCCATTTACGATGTTACATTATTATCACTTTCCAGAATGTTAAACAGCAATAATTAGTTTAAGGCAGATTTCAAATAAACACCAACGGAACAACCCCTGTCAAATAATTCATACTTCATGACTTATTCATGAACTATGCAAGAAAAGTTCAAGAAAAAATCATGTTTTCATGATTCCCATTCGAAGAAAATTTACCTTCAAATTCAGCATTAAACTTGTTATAATTGAAAATTAATTTTCTCCTATGCAGGAAATTTTCTGTAATGAGACACACACCCCGACAGATTGTCGTGAAGAACTATGTGAGTGTGTGCATCGCCTAAAGGTTCCCCTGAACCATGTGGTTGAACTAGTTCTGATATCTGATGGAAGACACGGACTAGGGAACCATCCTATGCATTTACACGGCCATGGTTTCTACGTGTTAGGGATGGAAAGAGTGAGTTAAATAGCTAGCTGAGCCTTTAAGAAGTTTTAGTATTTTGATAATATTGTTACTTGAAGACCAGTCTGATTCTTACTAATCTGATTGGCTGATTCAAAATTGACCAATCAAAAAGCTGCATTTCAATGACTGGTGTCCACGTACTGACTAAATTTGTCAACAAATTATATTGTTTTCATTGCAAAGCAGTATTGTTTTCAATTTTTATTAAAAATGAGATATTTCTGCTATAAGATACTATACAATATACGGCGGTTGACTGTGACAGCGCCAAATATAGAACCCACCAATTTAATAACATCTTAAAAACGCCAAAGTTTGCACCCAATGAAATAAAGTTGTATACAGTATCTACATAGATGTATCGTAGATTTTGTACGCATGCAATAAGAAGAGGAAAACAATGCTACCCGATGTGGGGCTCAAATCCGGAACCTCTTGCTTGCAAGTCAGATGCTCTACCCGGCTGAGCTAATCACGCTTTTGTACATCTTAGACAAATACACGTGATTAATAATGGCATTTCTTAAGCACACATAATGCATGTCTAATATACAATACACTACGGTGTCATTCTATAAAGTTATTCCTTATTCTTTTAGGCGTTCAAATTCATCAATTTTAATTGCATAACGAACGGAAAAATATTTTTTTCAGTTGAACAATTCAATCACTAAATCGATGATTGAAGATTTAGATAGTCGAGGAAAGTTGAAAAGAAATCTTAGAAATCCAATACGTAAGGATACAGTGATGGTACCCGATGGAGGCTACACTATCATCCGATTCAGGGCCAATAATCCAGGTTTGTATTTTGTTTTAGTATTCCAGAGTTGCCTCCCATTACGTTTAAAATATATAGACTATTTATACTTAAAAATGGATTTTGGTTTACTGTCACGTGACCGACTCGATGTTAAAGCCTCATTAGCTTTTTGGATGTTAAAATTAATGTAGGTCTTTTTTACCTACAATATGTCTTTTCAATGAAACTGACTTTTACATGCAATAAAAACATTCCAAAATTTTCTTTTTTAATCACGAAATGGATATATAAATGTGGCACTGTGACAGTATTTTTTTCAATAACAGTGAAAAAAATGAGAAAAAACACCTGACAACATGTTTACGTGACGTGGCATTATATAAATATTATTTCAGAGCAAATAAAATATATTTTCTTATATTTTACTTTCATTTTATTTGTTGGTATTTGTAGATTTGTTATGTCTGTTCATAGATCATATTTCGAATGACTGTACCTTTTTTTTATTTCTTTATCAATCAGGGTTCTGGCTGTTCCATTGTCACGTGGACTTTCATTTCGCTCTTGGTATGTCAGTGGTTTTCCAAGTTGGGGAACCCCATGAAATGATATCTACACCCAACAATTTTCCAAGATGTGGCAGTTGGCACTACTCCCAAGACAAGCCTGATTATTATGAAACCATGTGCGCGAAACATTTGAACGGTGTTGGGATACTTTTTACACCCTCAACCTCTGTTGTTATTCTCATGATAACATTGTTCTTACAGACTTTTGTATCTCGTTTAGTGATGTAAACATCACACTTTCTGTTCGAATTCCAACTTCAATTGCAAAATTCAGTAGATTAATGCCATCTAATTGTACCTTGTTAAGAAATTTAAGTTGACATTTAACAAATTGTAAAACATAGTAAATATACATAAACATTTGCAATTTAGGTTGTATCAAAAATAACTGAGCAAAATTTGAAATTGTTCCTCTGCCCGCTTAGCTCAAAAAGTAAGAAATTAGCTTTTACAAACATTGTGTTTGTTACTCAAAACCCTAGGTGCGGCATATATTAATTCTCTTTTACTATTTAGTTAAAAATGTTGTGACCAGAGACATTGATCTTCCATTGTTGAGGGTTTCATGTGGATTTTTTTGGCAGTCACTTCCGGAAAACAAGGTTATAGAATCCAGAAAAAGCTGGTTATATTAACTGCCAACCAGTAGGTGATTGAAATAGTGTCGAAGACGGTCTTAAACCATAATATATAATCAAAGTACTGAAAGTACTCGTGGAAACTGAACTTACTTAGACTTGCACTGCAACTTGGAACGGGAACTAGTTTTAATAATTGCATGAGGAATGTAGAAAAACGTAGTAACTTTGGTGCGCCTCAAAATCCATGCTTGCCGAGCGAGTGACTACTTTGAAAAGCTGAACAATAGTTCAGTTTCGAAAAACCAAATGAACTAATAAAATGAGTTTAAATATCTACCAACATCTAATAATCACTTAGTACAACGAATAGAACAATAATTGTAATGACGTTTCAATCTACTGAATTTATGCACTTGGAGTATTACATTTAATGTAAAAAACAGATGTTATTTTTTCTGTTGTGACGCCAGTACTTTACTTTGTTCAAAGAACGTATGTTCGTGTTTTTTTCTTTCAATATACGTGTATAGTACTAGTATGTGATCTTGTGCACAAAGTTATTTACTGTGAATAAAACATTTAATTACACCTTCTTCGAGGAGTATGGTTTCAGGAGGAAATAGCGCTTGCACATGATCATGCTGCCCTCCAGATTTATAAAAAAGATCTGGTCCGAAAGAGTGGACACCTTTTACGGCTGTAACTATGGTTATTTTTTCGTGTTTTTTATATAAGAGAACATTCAGTTAACATATTCAATGTTTCGATTATTTACCATGTTTTCAAGCAGAAGTTATAATTTCTATCATAGGAACGTATGCGCATGAGTAGTCAAGTCGCTTCCTGTATTCATGACACCAAGTTTGATAAACAAATTATTAATTGTTTTGTTGTATTTCTATTTTTCTCAAAATGCCATATTTTGTATAATAGATTTGTAAATACATGTTAAACTCTATGTAAAATATGTTTGTGTTATGTTACTAAGTGTACCCTTCACTATAAATTTATTTATTATTGTCAGTCTAGAAATATACTTTATGGACAGAGATAAAGAACATTTTTTTTATTAATTCATGAAACTATTAAATTAGATATAAAATGCTTAATCGTTGGGTCTACCAAATAGCACAGATGGGCCTGTAATTCCGTGTTTAAGAAAAACAATTGTACAAACTGACCCATTGATATTAAGGCTATGAACTTCATCATATCGCTCTAAATGCGTGTTAGGCTGAAGTTTACTTATGTCGAATTCTGATGTTATGTCATTCATTTTCTTATTTCTTTTAAAAGTTTTTTGGCTAGTCAAAAACAATCAGATTTGGAGAAAAAAGTAACAATTTTTATATATTTTTTAAGTTGGTTATAAAATTTCGTCCAAAGAGCTTTCAAAAGCTATGCACAATGTTGCATTTTGAAATAAATATTTCAGTTAATTATAAAAACTGGTAATGTTTTGGAAGGAAAGATTTTTAAAAAAAATTGTAATATATTTTTTACATAGCTAAGCATTGTGAAGAAACATAAAAAAAGACTTTCTAAATTACTTAAATATTATTGGAAGACATTTGTCTATTCTAAATGTATGTGTCTATTTCAGTTTATAATGATTTATCGTTATTACGTTACTTTAATGTGCTGTTTATACACAATTTCACTCTGTTCTTTACCATGTTTGTATGAAAGACCGGTGGTGACATTCAAATATCAAGATTTCACAATTTCCTGTTTTCACAATTTCACGATTTCTCTTCAAAATTTCACAATTTCACGATTTTTCTTCAAAATTTCACGATTTTATGATTTCACGATTTTTCTTCGATTTCAACTTCATTATTTCATGTTTTAGAATTGTAAAATCTTGAAGTTGAACTGTCATCACCGGTATTTCGTATGTTTGTGCTATTGTATATAGCATTGTTGTACCTTGTATTCTGTTAGCTTTGTTTTGTTTTGTTCCAATATCTATCGTCTTCTTCATTTGTGTGTCTTACTAACGAGAACTTACTCTAAAATGAAATCCAAATAATTAGTAATCCGGGTTAATAACTGAATTTATGCCATTCAAATACATTGTATTATAAAATATTAACGTACTTCGGTCAGACGTTTCTTCATAAAATTCGTTTTGGTTATCAACTCTTTATCAATAAATACTGAATAAATATTGAAAAAAAACTGTTTCTTTCGTCTCTGCTTTAAAAACACATGACCTTTGTTGAATACCGGCCAAGCTGTAATTCGACGGGTTAACGCTGGGCTCAGCCCTAAACATAACCGATGACAAGGCAGCAGCATTGTGAGTCCAGTCTCTTTGCTCAATTTGTAATCTACAAACATGAGTTAACGTTCATTTTTATGGCTGACTTTGTTTTTCTTGTGTACCCGTGTTCTACTTTACGAGGCGTACTATCGATGATGAATTCGTTCTTTGAAGAAACAACTATTTTTACTTACGCTTTATGGATCCAAGGTAGAGAAAAACCTGCGCTTCACCATTCTGTCCATCGCCATCAGCAATGTTATGTTTTCTTGAAAAATTAATAAAACGCCCTTTTCTACATATAAATACATATTCAATGGCGTTGTACAATAAAACATGGACGAAAATACACAAATATACTCTTCAGAAGGAACATGTAGTGCATATCATACTGCCATTCTCTGAAGTTGAGACGGGTGTCAGTTGCCTGAAATCTTCTGCAAAATCACATTGCTCAAAATCTGAATATATGGATATAATTTGAATAAAGCATATTAGAAATTTTAAAATGATTCGATTAGGTAGCCACCACCCATAACACACTATATACTTAGTATCATACACTGAGTACTGAACAAAATATAGTGACCAACACACTTCTCCGATGAAAAATTTCCGTATACGGCTGTGTTATTTACAAAAAAAAAATTATTGGTTCGGGTCATAAAAATTGCAAAATGTCTACATTCATAGCAGCACAGTATAAATATCTACAACCGAGTTCTAATTTAACTTCTTCATTTTAATTTCATAAGAGTTAGAATTGTCATAAATCAACATTTAATGAATCATGTGTTCGTTACAGCTATAAAACAGAACAGAACAGAACTTTATTTACAACTTCTTCATCATGGATATAATCATATAGAGTGACTTTTTGTTTATATGTTACTGTTGTTTTTTTCTGTTGCTAATCTGAGTTAAATTCCGTTAATTTGCAAACCACGTCATTTTACAAACATCCGGGAATAACTAACTTCCATCCCTAATTGACGCTTGAATGAATTTTACGACATCAAAGTCGCCTACGAGGTAAATATCTATTAAACGTGAGTACGATTCATTAATAAACGTTTGGTTTTCCGTGTGTACGGATGTAATTTTATTTGTGTTAATTTGATTTATCAATATTTGTGTAACGAAGTAACAGACAGTATGGCGGTTGCATCAGGTTCGTAAATTTATTTTACAAATTATCTATAAATTCGTAATCCACTATTATGCGCATGAATAACTACACACGTATAAATAAAGCAATGATTATCTTATAATAAAACCTCGGTGTTCAAACTACCTCACCCAACCACAAAGTCGAAATGAGGGTAGGAATATAAATGTCTGGTTCTCCTGTATCTTATCTCACCCCCCCCCTCTCTGTGGCGGCTCTGAAATGACCATAGCTGCTGAATGGGCCGGTAAACAACGGATAAAAATCGAACTACTTGTAGGACCAAAACCGCCGTTTAAGGTATTAGTATCTTAACACCTATTTTCTTTTTCTAATAGTGGGGCGGACAAATTTTGGAAATAATAAAAAATTGAAAGGTTTTCATGATAGAAAATGATTCACTTTGAGGTCTTTTAAGTGCTAAAATATTTGAAAGGTTTCCACGATAGAAAATGATTTGTGAGATTAAAAAAATGACATTACTATGAGTTATCTTCCCTTCTTTTAAGTCTTTGGGGGTAACCCATTTCTCAAAGATTGAACAACTGAGAACAGTAAATCAATTTCAATGAAAACTCATGGTAAAAAGATATAATTGTACAGTCTTGATCTAATTTGATAAAGAAAATATAGGTCACCACGCAATCAAAAGCAATCAATATTTTTAAAAAATCAACAAGGGCAATAACTCTTACAAAAAAATTTTGTGTCGTATTATATAGTACCCGATGTAGCTATCAATGAAATAATGACAACTGGGAAATACTATTTTTTGTATTATCACCATTTTTTGTGTCATGGAGCAGATTTTATTATCAACGTTTTGTGTGTCATGGAGCAGATTTTATAATCAACGTTTTGTGTGTCATGGAGCAGATTTATCAGTATTAGGGGTCTACTTACCTTGTATATCGAAATGGTCTCATCGGTGTTAAATTATTTAAATCGGCAATGAACGGGACCCAAAATAAATGGTCGTTATATTGAGCTGGCCTTTCGTGTCAACTTTGTTTTTTTTTATTATTATTTATGTGTGGCAGATCAAAATTCTCTAAACATGCTTTAATTAACATTAAATCAAATTAAGTGATATTATTTAACAAAGATCTTTTTTAAATATTTCGATAAAAGGCCTTTATAAATGGTTTTAATTTTTTGACGGAAAAGAATTGTTTCTATTAAGGCGAATGCAAATTATATCTTTGCTTTGATTCTTTTTTGTACTCTTTTTATTATTTCAGACAATTTAAAGAAAAGCCTTTAGGTTTTGGGTAATCAAAAATTTGAAGAAATATAAAATATCCTATTTAATTGAATGTTAGATATTGTGCAATTGTGTTAAGTTTCGCAATACGAATGTTATCATCCAGTACATGAAAACATACATGCATCATGCATACGTATGTACTTTTTTTGTCAAACAATGACTCACTCTATGACATAGTAAACGTTAAAACAGAGCGACACGCGTGGTAAAGCTCCATTCGCTAAAGTTATATTAACGTCATTCATTAATAATTAATTATTACATACTACAATAATTATTACCATCAAAATTTAGATGAAGGTATTACAACCAAGCCTGTTAACAACGACCACATTACATGTTATATAACCTCAAACATGCGAGAGAGAGAGACAGGGGAGAGAGAGAGAGAGAGAGGCGGGGGGAGAAAGAGTGTGGGAGAGAGAGGGTATGGGAGAGAGAGAGAGGGTGTGGGAAAGAGAGAGAGAGAGAGAGGGAGAGAGAGAAAGAGAGAGAGAGAGAGAGAGAGAGAGAGTGAGAGAGAGAGAGAGAGGGAGAGGGGGAGAAAGAGTGTTGGAGAGAGAGAGAGATTTTATTTCCAAAAGGCTAACAAGCCGACAAGGATACAACTATGCATAATATAAGATTGACGAACATTGACATTGATATACATGTATAGATATGATTGCACAATCAAAGGAAGTATCATACTAATTAATGATAACGTTGGAGTCGCGGCCGCGGTCTAGTGGTTAGTTCGCTGGCTCGTTTCCCAGTCGAGCAGGTCATATCCTTTCATGGAAATTTGACAACACTAAATATTATTACATCCTATGTTTAAGTGTCCTCCATCTCTGAATTATGTTGGGTAGATTGGCAGTAGCTTGCGGATAGAATGTGGTTAGTACTGGTTAAGACCTAAATGAAGTCCAGGGAAACTGGTTAGGATAACTAACCCCCACGACATGAATGAAATAATGTTGAAAATGGCTTTAAATCCGAGGAAATAAATCATAAATAATAATAAATAGATGTAAATTAAATCATATATATATAGAATGAACACGTTTGTCATTAATCAATCAGATATGTGCATACAGATACTTTTTTGAAGAATAATCATCAACGATATTTTGTTCAAGTTGAACCAAATGGATTTCTTTTATTTATAAAAAATATAATTTTGATACATCAATTTTTGTTGTACGTTGAGCTTTTTCAAAATAAATATAGCACTCGCAGTATGGCCAAATTTGAATAGTCTCTTTTTTGTACAGTAACACAATTTAGAGTATGTATTACTTGTAAAATATTATGTTTATACGGTAAATGTTTTTGTCCATTTTGTCAGCTAGATACTAGTATATGTGTGTTTAAATTTAAATGGTCGTTTAACCAAACACTAAGATAAAGTCCTTGCAGCTGTATTCATATGTCTATCCAAATTTATACAAAACAGATGATTGCAAATTCGTTAGTCAATTAGATGAAAGAGGACGTGAAATAGCTAAGAATGAACTCAACGAGTTAAATGACAAAGACAGAGAACTTGCAGTTCAGACATTTCGACAATGGGTGTTGGAACAGAAGTGGCTGAAAACTCCAACAGGTAGGTGTTAACCATACCTCATTGTTACCATAAGTAACAGTACTCATTGGAAGCGCGAAATATGAAATGGGTAAATTGAACCTATCCACAGTTAAGACCATCGACAGACAGGCAAAATAACAAGGCCTACATCAATGGTCACAAAACCATACAATAACAATACTGGTTAGAATACAATCCAGGACTACTGGCTAGGTGAATCGGCCACCATATGTATCTGAAAAAAAAAATGTTGAAAAACGGCGATAATTCCAAAATTTATCAAATGAATAGTTAAATGTATCGCAGACTACTAGTATTTAACTATCAATTTGAATTATTTTTCTTACAGATTTCGAATTTTTGCTAAGGTTCTTAAGAGTTCGTAAATTTAGTCAACTTGAAGCACGGAAATCATTGGAGAATTACTGGGCATGCAAAACGTTGCATCCAAACTGGTTTAAAGACGTGGATCCGGCCGACGAAGCCGTTCTCGCAGTTTTAAAATCTGGGTATGTGTTTTTTTCTTGAAAAGAATAGATATTTTGCCGACCGCGTCGGTGAATAACTGTTTGTCACCCGCATTTTTTCTGAATCTTTTAAACTAGTTTTATCACTTCCTGTTTTGTTGAGTGGGACTTTAAATGTTCACCAATGAGCAGTATTTAATACTTATGATCATTTGCTGCGTATTACAGTGACTGTACTAAAAGCCAATGTGTAATTATCACTAGCGAAATAGCTTTCTTTTTTACAAACGATAGTGCATCCATATGTCATGTGTATTACTTTTTCGATAGTAACAATGTTGTAGACCTACGACTGGTACAAATGTGTGAATGATGTGTTCTTAACAATTATTTGCAGATTCATAATCAGTCCAAAGAAATACGACAAATGGGGTCGACGTCTGCTTATTTGGCCACACGGTGAGTAGGTTCAGTTGTCACAAATATTACCGCCCACTGTGAGTTAGTTTGAATCCCACTGGGGACCAAACAAAAGGCACATGTACGTAAATTGTCCAACTGACTTGCGGAACGTCTGTGGTTCTTCTTCCACTGTTCAAGGTGGAAGACACCAAACTTCACTGGTTCCGTTCTGTTATGTTCTATCAATCAATACGTGTGTGCTTACGAGTTACCTTTGCGAACATCACATATCTTTTTTACAAGCGTCCATAAACTGAGATTTGACTTCAAACTACATGTTGCTATTTTTAGTTTTTTCATCGACCAGCATCACTCTTCGCTATCTTTCTCAACAAATACAGTACAACCCTCTCTTGAGCAACAACCCCCCTTCAACAGCATCCAACCGCATTCCACCATTCCAACCGCATGCTTGAACTATTAATGAGCAACAACCTCTCAACAAAACCACGATTTAGCTAATCCCAAACGCTGTTGCTTTGGAAAGGTTGCACTGTAATGGAAAGACAGTTCTTTGGTCATGAGGTATTTCTAAAGATTTTCCTTTCCATTTTAACAGGTGGTCCCGACGGTAAACTACTAAGCAAATATGGAGTAGATAACATTTACAAAGCGATGTGTTGTGCTCTGGACTGGATGGCAATGGATGAAAAGGTTCAAGTCAATGGTGTTGCAACATTCTATGACCAAAGTGATATAGATTATATGGTGACAAGCAAATTCTGGACGCCAAGTACAGCCAAGGGCTTTCTTCAATTCTTTCAGGTGAAGTATTCAGGTCGCGTAAAATATATAAATTTAAAAAAAACACAGCTGGAAATTACATTACACACGATATTGAAAAAGAATATAATAAAAAACTGCAGCATTAAACAATATTGTACGTAGCTGTAACACAAACACATTGTATTTAATGTTCAAAATTGTAAAATATCCAATGACTTGTAAAAAATAGCATTTTTTCACAATATAGTAGTTGCTAATCATGCTTTACAGTTATTACTCAAAATGTGACAGTTGAATCTCTCAGCTTTACGGCGCTCGTCAATATGACTAATAGCCTAATAGCAATAGCTGAATTAGAATTATTGAGTGAGTATAATTGATAGATAGTTCTTATCTTATCTATTTTAGAAAGCTGTCCCAGTGCGGTACAAAACTACTGCTATTCACAATGAGTCCACTATTCTAGACATCATATTGACTATAGGCAAACCCTTCATGGCAGAAAAGTTTAGGAATAGGGCAAGTATTATAAGATTACAGTATGGTATTTATCTGTTGTTTAACAGTTCATTCGACAGCTATGGGCATTGAAGAGCCACCCCAGAGAGAGAGAGAGAGAGAGACAGAGAGACAGAGAGAGACAGAGAGACAGACAGACAGACAGAGAGAGAGAGAGAGAGAGAGAGAGAGAGAGAGAGTAAGAGAGAGAGAGAGAGAGAGAGAGAGAGAGAGAGAGAGAGA
Organism: Lutraria lutraria; assembly: GCA_964023205.1. NCBI lineage: Eukaryota > Metazoa > Mollusca > Bivalvia > Venerida > Mactridae > Lutraria > Lutraria lutraria. The sequence goes on along the minus strand of OZ026839.1, from coordinate 11,407,221 downwards.
GAGAGGGGGGGGGGGGTCAGATGCGGGGGAACCAGAGAATAGGGCGTTTATATCCCTACTATTTTCGAAGAGATTGTTCTGGTTCTTTATTATGCCCGGTGTAAAGCACCGTTACACGCTTCTTTGCCCCTTTTCCTTTCGATTTTCTAGACACATTTCCTAGCTGGGTAGTTAGGATTGAGCACTGAAGTGTCTTAATAAGTTATTGATTAATTAAACATCAGAATACGTTGCAATTAAGATGTCATCAGTTTTTTTCAGCCGCTTCGGTATTTGAGATGTTTAATGTATGGTTCTCCAGCTTTAAACGTAATTTTACTTTTTACGTCCATTTCGAAGTCAGTTCCTTGAATGTTATATATTTTATTAAGTGATTTCATTACACCATTCGTTCATTTACAGATGAAGACGTATGGTAAAAGTATGGTGAAATTGTATGACGAATGGGGAAAAGAAAGCTTTCCTCAGGAATATTTACCGGATGACTACACTGGTCCCTGTTTGGGCAATATATCTGAAATAATTGGTGAGTACAATGCGCCAGCATGGAAAAATGTTCCAAAGACAATCGTTTATTTGGTGTATCGTTTTATTGGCCCATGTTCGCCTTTTTCAACTTAATTTTTTCTGTTTCAGTTAGTATCATTGACCATCTCTCCAGATTTCCTCACAACTTTATATTGAATACTATAAAAGAATCTTTATTAATTTTATAAAATAATAGATTGTATAGTTTTAAAAGTTTAAAATCCTTTTTCAAAGAACAAGAGACATATCAGTAAATATGACCTTGATGATGATATTTATCATTTGAAAGATGATAACTTAGCCAAAGTTACGAATGCTATTTATGGAGCATCGCTGTCGTATATAAGGGAACACGTTGACTTAGTTTTAGTGTAAAATGTTTCTGGCGATAACATGATCATCCTGTGGATAGTTACTGTTTCTAAACTGTTGACAAATATGAAGTTGTTGTTTTTATATTTTAGATGAAATGATCAAGGAAATGTTGGAACCAAAATTCAGGAATTATATCAAAGAACTATCCAGTGCAAAATATGGCGTCGATACAAAACTTAGACAGCTAAAAACCGAAACGGAAGTTGCTTCATTTAGAAAACTCAATATTGAATAAATATAGGTTTTGATATTTATGACTTCATTTTTACAGGACAGTGATAATTCATTCAATTTATTCATCAGTGTAGTTTTTAAAAATTATATTGCTAACTTGAGAGAATGCAGTTAAAATGTTTTATTTTGAAGCAAGGTCTCAAAAAGTTTCAAGTTTATTCAGAATACATTAATGATATATGTATGTAATATTTGTTACAGTCAAAAAATGATCTTTGAATAAGCATGAAAAGTATAAATGTCTTATTATTGTATTACAAATATATGTAGTGCAACTTATCCTACTTAATTTTGAGGACAAAACAGCATGCGGCATTGTAGCATTAAGCATGTAGACAAGATGTTTATTATGTCTTTTGTCTCTTTATAACATTAGTTTGTAGATATTTGAATTGAATTTGATGTTGATCTCAAAAATGGGGTTTAGTGTGGAATATGTTTGGTATTGTAATATTTTGTGTGTTGATTATGATTATGTTATTTAAGCCACATGTATAAAGTTTGTCTGTTGGAACTTAGTTCGTTTTATTTAGATCAAAATAATGATTACATTGACTAGAGAGTAAATCCTAGTATAAAATGTATCAGTTCGTCAAAAGTTCTTAAACAAGACAATTTAAGGCAATTAAAGTGTGTGGATACTCAAAATGCATGTGTTTAAAGACATCTTTGTGGCTATTGTCAGCTATTGAACAACTATTGTAGAACCTTTTTTTCATGCAATAAAAATTGAAATTACTGGTTTACTATTGAATTTGATTTTAGTCTTTGCTAACAATAATATGTGTATTATAATGATATGATAAAATATTGCTTAATAAAGAAATATGAAGGACGCTAACTTAGCGCTTATGGCATTGTATGCTAATATCGAGCGAATGTTCGCAACAAACCGGACGCATTGTGAAACAACCCTTATGCATTAAAACTAGTTAGAAATGGTGGGTAAACTGCAGGTAAAAGGTAACTACTTTAACATAGACGAATCTTGACATGTCCGAATATAAATGTACTTTGTGGCGCCCATGGTAAAATGTATTCAAATTTATATTCATGGCCCTTACGTAAAATTTACGGAGTGGGGCCTGTTTAGTTTTAATTTGAAATAAAACTTATTAGAAACTTCATTTACAAATAGATACGATTCGATGTCGACTAGTCAGTCACCTTACAACGCTGCATTATGCAATGGGCACTGAACAAAAATCAGGCGCACTTGTTCGAATTTATGCGCTTTCCGGGTTTGGCTGCGTTACTTGCAAAAACAATTATCTGCTCATAAACATTAAAATATACCACAAGTAAGTTCTATATTTCTATTCATCATTGCCATTTCTTAAGGTTACAACAAATATTCGCATATAACAACACATAGAAAGTGACTATTTGTTTGTATACATTGTATTTTACCGTGGTTCTTCTGTTGCTAATCTGAGTTAAATCCCTTTAATTGCAAACCGCATCATTTTTACGCCATCCGGGAATAATAGATATCAATCACTAAATGATGCTTGGATGGATTTTATGATACTAAAGTCGCCTTCAAGGTAAAATATCTATTTAGCGTGAGTACGAATTATCACTAAACGCTTGGGTTTCCGCGTGTATGGATGTGATTCGATTTGCGGTTTATTGATAGTTGTGTTATAAAGTGACAGATAGTATGGCGGTTGCACCAGGTGCGTTTCTTTTTTTTGATATATTATTCATGAGTTCGTAATTCATTATGTGCATAATCAATTACTCACGCTTTAGATAATCCACGAAATGAATATGATTTAGTAAGAACTATGTGTTAAGACTAGTAGACTACATGTAGAGTCAAAATTCTGTTTTAATATCACGATTGTCTCATTATCAAATAAGATAAAATCGGAAATAATCGAGTCTTAAAATAATTATTCATCATAGTAAGGGGGGGGGGGTCTTATAGTGAAGGTTTATATACTATTCCGACAATAAATAAAGTTTTGAACATGAAGGTTGTTTATTTTTTACGTTTGTTATGATTTTCAAAACACGTTTGTAAGTAATTAATGTTTCATCAAGGCATTGTAAAATATTGTTACAGGTTATCTAAACATTTTTTTAAATAATTTCGCCGACAATGACTTTGTTTCAGCTTACGCGAATGTTAATTAGACTTTCTCTTTCACTACTCCTGTTTTTATAAAATTATATATAAATATATATATAAAAAAATAGTTTTCGTCCAGTACATTAAACATACTAGAAAAATACATACTAACTACAAATGTATTTTATTCGTCAAATGTGATTCACTATGAAGAAGTTGTACTATGACATATACATATAGTGAACGTAAAAAAGCGACACGCTTGCATCAATCAGCGGTGATATTGACGTAATCCATCATTGTTACCTACTTAATTACAATAAAAATTCGATACTTAGATAATATATACTACTCAAAATTTGATAAGGATTACTTTTTATTCTGTATGGCATTATCGTCAATTTTGGATTACATACATAAAATATGATTTTTGGTTATTTTCAAAGATACCTGCATATCATGAGTGCAATATGTAATCCATACATTGAATCATTCGAGCGTAACGAGCGTCAAAATGAGGATAGGGTCAAAATTAGACATTTTATGGGTATGTGTGGGGAATACAAACTTTGAGGAAAATGCGCAAAAGTGCTAACTTTTGTTTTTAGTATCGATACTGATGTCCTCAAATTTTGAGTGGTATATATCCACGATTCCATACTTTGTACGTACCTACTCATTACTACTAGAAATATTAATAATGTCAGCATACTTCACGACACATTTTGAAAAAAAAAATGTAAAACCAAAAAAAAAAAACTTTGAGACTACGAGGTTAGGCATTAAATTGAGATAGTATTAGGTCCAGTGGTTAGTGCATAGGACTTGTAATCGGGCGACCATACCCAACTTTCGCGGACATGCTGATTTAGAAAATCGATAAAAAAATTACATTAAACAAAGAAGGGGATTTTCGCTATAATCGTCATAACTTTTATTCTATTTAAAATACGAAATTTGTACTCATCACAAAAGTTTAATTAATCTTTTATCTTTCTAATGGTGTATTTTTTATTATTTTAAATTAATGCTTTCTTCGACCCTTTTGCGTTTGAAAAAGACACCTATCGATTCCCTCTATATTCATTGTAAAACGCGTAAAATTGGTAGATTTTTCAATGAAAATTTGATGTTTTCAGCATCATAACTTTTTGGGGGGAAATGTGATCAAATTTGTACTCATTGCATTCGTTTTGAAAATTTAATTTCATTCACCATGTAAAATATGAAAACAATCAAATAATATCTTCTTCGACCCTTTTGATGATTTTTAAAACTACCCCTTAGATTTTTTTAAGTTCAATTCGTCAATCGTTCGGCAAATCTCGGACATTTACGTACGTTTACGGAAACAACGTGCATTTGGCGATGATCATATCTGCTGATTAGGTACCCATATATATACAGCCACAGCATGATGTATTATACAGAGTTATAAAAATTAGACGCGTTGAATCAAGTTTTAGGATAATTGAGGTTGAAGACTAAAACATATTACAACATGGATGAAAATATTAGAATCTGTGAAATATTTTACTTTACTTCCGTATAAATGGGCAAAATCGATATTTATAACCCAATTTGTTGATATTATAAAAAAAAAAAAAAAGATGGTTTTCATTATTGTTAAAGCCCCATTAGCTTTTTGGATGTTAAAATTGAAGTAGGTCTTATTTTACCTAGATAAATGTGAAAATGAATTTTACTTGCAATAAAAACGTTCCAATTTTTTTTTATCACAAAGTACATATAGAAATACAGCACAGTATTTTTAACCATGTTGCAAAAAAATACGAAAAAGCATCTGAAAACTATTTTATGAGATATGCCTAATGGAAGGTATTATGTAAATATTGTTACAGATCAAGTAATATATATTTCTTATATTTTACTATCATTTCATCTATTGTTCTAATAGGCCTTAAATAGACGATGATATTTCATTAAATGAAATTTATTATTAATACATTTTTGATAATATAACTATATGCTGAATATATCATTTTGTCATACGTCCACATGTCACTTATAAAAACATATCATAAAATAATATAGATTAACTACTTTGTATATTTATTTTTTCAATGATGTGTAAACAAAGGACGGATAATAAATTCATATTTTTGAGATCCCTTTATATGGTTGCTAACTTTACCTGATTATTGATTTTTATACGCATCTCACATTATTTACAAAAAATTGGGCACGTCGAGTTATATTTGTTGGATATCATTTCAATTAAGACGGATGGAAATTGCCATAAAATTGCAGAAATTGATTGTACTGTTTATACAGGGCCCGTATTCACAAACTAACTAAGATTATCTAAATTATCTTAGTTTTCGCCAAATTTTGCTAACTTTGCAAGATTTGTCTTAACTTTCGTCTTAGAGTGAAAAGAAATCTTAGAAAAATTCTTAGATCGACGATTTTTTATCTTAAAAGTTAAGTCAAGGTGCGAGGTGTCTTAACTTTAAGAAATTTACTTAGATAAAAACAAAACGAATATGGATGCTACGTCGAACTCATTATTTTTCTATATCTATGAAAAATACGGACACTTATTGGCTTTTTACTTTTTAACACCGTAGTTTTCTGTTGTTAAAAATGCGTAACTCTTGCTGGTATACCAGAGAGTATTTGTGGGTTGGGCTATGTAAACAGGTTCCAACATGACTTACAGAAAAATGCAGTATCAATACATTTGTTGTTGACATCAAACATGATATTGCTGATCGACTCAACATGCAGCAATTTATAAGATATAATCATTTTCATTCATTGTTTTTCTAACAATTTGTTTAAAAATAATAAAAAATGCATAAACTCATTATTTTATTACAATTCATCGAAAGTATGTTTTACCATTGCTTATTAATCATTAATCTTTACAAAATTATAGTTACCTAAAATTACATCATTTAAGATATTTCACTTGTATTTGTACATGTATAAAATATGAAGACATTATATGAATTGAAATGATGTACTTTGTATTCACAGATTCTTTTGAGGACTTCGTGTACCATTTATGATGACATTAATTAATTAAGACATAGACAGTTCATGATATGGATTCAACTACTGTTTTGCAGTATCAATTTTTATATGAACAAGAAATTAAGAGACAACTGTTAATCTTAAATCTTTATTACCTTGTATACATTTTGTTCTGAATGTACACATTGTGATAAAGTTTGTACCAGCTGTCCTGCAAGTACTACATTGTGACTTTTAGTATGTCATATATTAAAACTTATGTATTCTTTTGTGTAGATTGTTGAATAGAAAATAATGCAGGTATAAGCTATGTTGAAACTACTAGTAAACATGCAATTGTATCCTTGACAATATGAATTCAATGGGGTAAATGATATCAGTAATGTTTATAATCTGCTTTTGTATGAACTTACATAAATATTGCACAACTGAAACGGATGTTTTTTGTTATTAATCATTAATGTTCAGTTTTAGATGACCTGAGCCTCTGTTGTTGTAAGTAATCACACGCTGTCAAAATTCTCATGTGAGTAATGCTATGATAAGCAGAAATATACCACCAGACAGACAGTAAATAAAATATATACATGTATACATAGATCATAATAAGAGTCAATCGAAAACATGATAGATCAATGCTACTTGAATTGCATTTGAATGTATTATCATTAATTTAACACCTCAGAATAGAAATTAAATAGGTAGTTGATTTTTGGATCAATTAAGATAACAGATTTTATCTGTTACGCGTGACTGACTTTATTACTTTATGACCCCTAATAAAGTCAGCATAACGCAAGCAAGGAGGGTAACAATAGGTAGACTGTATATAAACCCCTGAATTGTAGTTGTTTCCCTTGAAAATTGATCAGATACTCGATAAGGCCGTGTCCGCCAAAGTTGGACATGCCGCTTTCAAATTCCGTACGCAGCAGGTTACGGTGATGCTTCCATACATGAAGATATTTGTTGTATAAAGTTAGTACGCAGTTCCGGTTCATTTTTAATTGTTAAAAATACAAAATCTTAAACGAATATGAAAAACAAATAATACTTAGTCTAATGTTTTTTTTTATATTTTTTTTAATTGGGAATGTAGACAAGAACGCAGTTCGCGATTGAAAAAAAACTGTCAACATATCTTTTACTTTTTTTTATTAAAAAAAAAACAGCGTATTTTAAATGAAAGAACGTTTGTAATAAAAAATCTTTTTTGAATTGCGGTCCGCAGATAAGAATATATTTCGCAATTCGCGAATCGCAGATTGCAGACTCGGAACGCAGTTCGCGATTCTAAATTGTTTTTTTTACTTATTTCAGTGTTTCAAAATAACATATATTTTAAATGAAAGTAATAAAAATAAACTTTGATTTTTTAATTTCTTAATTTCTTTTAATTTTCTTGAGGAAAAAATAAAACAAAAAACTTTGAAAAATAGTTTTTTAATCGCGAACTGCGTTCCAGCCTGCAGTCCGCGATTTAAAAACATCAAACTTGTTTAACTCCTTTTTTGTTATATATTATTTTCATCTAAAAATATGTTTAGGTAATTCTAAAATCAAAAGAAGAATTGAATCGCGAACTGCAGACTAGAACGCAGTTCGCAATTAAAATAAAACAAATCGCGAACTGCGTATCAACTTTATACAGCTAAAAAGTTCGATTTTCCTCTATTTGTGGAAAAGTTGACGACCCCGTATGAAGTTAGTAGGCCCACTGATTAATATATACTTCAGGAAAATTGGTAGTAACATTGCTATCTAAAGATAGAGAAAATCTAGACAACGGTAGAATGTGATCTTTATGTCTGGATATATTTCATACAAAAAACTTGTTGCAAGGGTTGTGTTTTTATTGTCCCGTCTTTGTTAATAAGACCTTTGTGCACAAAGGAACACGGTTGTTATCAATCAATCAATCAATCAATCAATCAATCAATCAATCAATCAATCAATCAATCAATCAATCAATCAATCAATCAATCAATCAATCAATCAATCAATCAATCAATCAATCAATCAATCAGATATTAAGTGCACTGTATGCACATTTGTTTGATTACATTATCGTTAACAGTGTGCCTAAGTTGAACCGAAAATATGCTTTATTAAGAATTATTCTATAGTACAGTAACTTTAATTGTGCCTTTGGGAAATTTGAAAATGATTTTTTATAACTTTTTGGAGAGTAACAATTTGACTGACCAGTGTATCTCTCTTGTAAATACGGTTTTATCAGTTTTGTCATTTAGATATTTTTTTGAAAATGTACTTTGCGGCTATAGTAACAAGTTTGTCTTAATTCGTAAAAAACAGATGATTGCAAATTCGTTAGTCAATTAGATGAAAGAGGTCGTGAAATAGCTAAGACAGAACTTAACGAGTTAAATGACAAGGATAGAGAACTCGCAGTTCAGACATTTCGACAATGGGTGTTGGAACAGAAGTGGCTGAAAACTCCAACAGGTAGGTGTTTACCAAACTACGTCTTTACGGTAAATGCAATCTGAGTATAACGCACCTGTCTACACAAAATTCCAAACAATGGACACTGAATGATCACAAGGAAAGAAACGTTTAATATATAGCATTCGATGGGAGCTGAATTAATTCGACAAGTCAATCTTCATTGACCACACGATCGATAACACATGAACGTTTGGACAAACGTTCGCGCTATTGTCATATTATTGCCTTTGGTAACAGGAAATGATGTTGTCTTTTAACACAAATTAAATCAATATTAATCATTTTTTTCTTAATTTATAGATTTCGAATTTCTGTTAAGATTTTTAAGAGTTCGTAAATTTAGCCAACTTGAAGCTCGGAAATCGCTAGAAAATTACTGGACATGCAAAACGTTGTATCCAAATTGGTTTAAAGACGTGGATCCGGCCGAGGAAGCCGTTCTCGCAGTTTTAAAATCTGGGTACGTGGATTTGATACAATATATTATGAATATTATCCTATTTTCTAGGAAGGAATTGACGATGTGCCGTGGCGCACGGGGGATGGGGGCGTCGGTGAAAAATTGAATATATGTTTGTCGTCCGCATGTATATCTATAAATTACGAGATGTATTCTCGATTTTTAATATCGAGGGTTCAACGCAACAGTGTCTTAACTCATATTGAAATAAGAACAAGTTGCGACTGTGTTGCACTGAGCCCTAGATATGTTTTTATTACTTCATGCATGGTTGATTTTGAATTCGTTGGTAAGGATACGTATTGAATAGCTCATCTAAAAGCAGTACGGTATTAGTAGATCATTTATTGCTTATTACGGTGTATTAACCAGTCAGCCACTATGACTAGCAAAAGAACTACTGTTTCGATCGCATTAATGTTGTAAACTAAATTGTGGTAACAATGCGTGGCGGATTCTTCTTAACACTTACTTGCAGATTCCTTATCAGTCCTAAGAAATACGACAAATGGGGTCGACGACTGCTTATTTGGCCACACGGTGAGTTGGTTAAATTTTAATAAATACTGTGGAATCATTAATTTTCGTTGGGTTCAATTTTCGTGGTTTTTACTAAAAAGGCTATTTCGTGGGGAAATAAATTCGTGGATTTTGATTTTTGAAAAGAAATGCCTTATCTCCGCATTTGAATTCGTGGGGATTTGATTTCGTGGATGAGTCGAACCACGAAATCCACGAAATTAAATCCCAAACGAAAATTATTGATTCCACAGTATAAACGATGTGAGTGAGTCTGATTCCCACTCGGGAACAAACAATTTCACATGCATGGAAGCTGACTAACGGGAGGTCAGTGGATCGTTCAAGCTAGAAGTCCCCGAAGTTTCCTAGCTGTTGATCCGTTAAAACCCCCAGTGAAATAATTTATAACAAGCAAGACAAACCTAGGTCAACAATGTATATGTAAGATAATGTACATAATATGAATGTGTGTACATTTGAAAATACTGAGGCTCGTACATCCTATCGCGATAATCTCCTATTAGAATATGTAATCTAGGGACCCGAAATATTTCTTGAGAAAATAGATATATAATTGTCCTGGTTGGTGATACGTTGGTGATTACTGAACTGAAATGACCCGTCTCCGTGGTCGAGTGGTTAAGGTCGCTGTAACTTCTTTTTTATCCCTTTTCCGTTTTACAGGTATGCCCGACAGCAAGATTATCAGCAAATATGGCGTAGATAACGTTTACAAAGCCACGTGCTGTGTTCTGGAATGGATGGCAATGGATGAAAAGGTTCAAGTCAATGGTGTTGCAATATTTTATGACCAAAGTGATTTGGATTATCTGGTTTTGACCAAATTCTGGACGCCAACTACAGCCAAGGGCTTTATTCAATTCTTTCAGGTTAAGTACTCATAATTGGACATACTGTGTAAACATCTAAATAAATTTATAACACAATGTTTAAAAATACTCACATAAAAACAAAAAACTGTTGTTGAAGGCTGTTCAATGTTCAAACCTGGTTAATGAAAAGAAAATTTTCACAAGTTGTTACCGTGTGAGACTTCAAACAACACGCCCAATAGATCGCATATTCAATTACATGTACATTGTTTTGTCATTGGACAATTTACAAGGACCAATACAGTAGTTTAATGGCGCACAGTTATTGCTCAAAAGTCTACCTCCGATAAGCTCATAGTTTTACGTCACTCGGCATTGAGACTAATGAGTACATAGAAACAGCCATATCAGAATTAAAGAATACAATTTTTATTCATTTTAGAAAGCTGTTCCAGTGCGATACAAAGCGATTGCTATACATAATGAATCCACCTTTCTGGACCTTATATTGACTATAGGCAAACCCTTTATGGCCGAAAAGTTCAGGAAAAGGGCAAGTATTATATTCATGGTTACAATAATGGACTTTAATAGTACAAACTTATTGTTTATGATGATACACGACAGTGTATTAGCATATGGTATGGTATATACCATATTTCATTTCAAATTTCTTGAATGCTATCTTCGTAAGTAATTTATTAGTAACACATTAGATATACGCTGTCATTAAAGGCCCATTAGCTTTTTGAATGCAGTAATACATAACAATAGATAAGATGATAGTAAATTATAAGAAATATATTTTATTTGCTGTACAACACTATTTACATAATGTCTTTATATATATTGCCACATCTTAAAACTGTTGACGAATGCTTTGTCTTACATAATTTGCAATATAATTGAAAAAAAATACTGCGCTACATTTTTATATATATACTTCTAGATTAAAAAAAAGAAAATTTCAGACTGTTTTTTTTTTGCATTTTAAAGATAGCTTCACTGTTAAAATTTGACCAACTTAAGTTATAACATCCAAAGAGCTAATGGGACTTGAATATGTTTGCAGTTTTCATTTTCAACCCTACGATAACTCCTGTAAAACTGAAATGTTTGTAACGTTACTTCACCGATAACTTGATGTCTCTTTTCCGCTTTTAACATTATGACTTTCATACGTAAAGAGCTTAGAGATACAAGTCCCTTAAATGTTAAAACGATTCCATTATATCATTAACAGATTACAACTTACGGTAAAAGTATGGTCAAATTGTATGAAGAATGGGGAAAAGAAAGCTTTGCACAAGAATATTTACCCGATGACTACACTGGTCCCTGTTTAGGCAATATATCAGAAATAGTCGGTAGGTACACTGCTTACAATTTAAAAAAAATGCATGTTTTCATGGGCAGTAAAACAACCTTCATTCATAAACTTAATTTAATTTAAGGGTTATATGGTTAAAATCCTCTTTTAAGGAAATGAGAGTTAATATGACCCTGTGTATGCCCTTAGAGTGATGTTGTATTAATTTGAAAGATGTTGACCAAGATTTTGCAAGAAGCAGTGCTTTCGTCTATAAAGGAGCACGTTAACTATCGTAATTATAAAATGTTTCTACAAAAAAAATACATAATTACGTAATTATGTTGAAGAAGAGGACTGTTTAAAAACTCGTCGCCTGAGAATAATAATGAGCTGAGATATAACTCCATGTTTTACCATTTTGAGAAAAAGGTCTACAAACATTCAAAGTGAATTGAGAAACATGCCGACAGCGTAAAATGTGATCGAAACACTTTTTAACGGGGGCTCCAATTCCTAAAACAATGGACATCTCTGAGACGAATCCAACGATATAAAAATCTCAAAATCTTCAATATGGTAGATAGCTCACTATAAGGTTCAGGCGACGAACTGTGAGATAATGTTAAAATTTTGTTGTGTTGTAGATGAAATGATCAAGGAAATGTTGGAACCAAAATTCAGGAATTATATCAAAGAATTATCCAGTGGAAAATATGGCGTCGATACAAAAGTTAGACAGCAACATTCCCAAGTGGAAGTTGCTTCATTCAGAAAACTTAATATTGAATAATAGATTTATATTTTTATGTACAGCTTGTTGTTGTTGTTGTTGTTTTTGCATTGCTAACATGAGGCATAACATGTTGATCTCATGGAAAGGTGTATAGTGTGGTTTATGTTTCTTATTGCAATATTTTGACGGCCGTGCAACCATCTTTAACAAAGAAAAATATTTTCATTCAATTGTTCAGTTATAATGACATAGTTTAGACTTAAAGTCATTTAGAACGAATGGTGTATACATTTTGATTAAAATGATGATCTAATTGACTTGCACCACATCTACAGTTAACGTTACGATAAGAGATTTTTTTAACCGCCGTGGAAAGATACTTCCTGCCGTTAACAACAAGAAAGTTAATTCTTATGTATCATATATATATTATATGTATCAGCTTAGCAAAAGTTCTCAAGAAGGACAGAATAAGACAATTTGTCTCGATAGTACAAAAGCAGGTGAATGAAACATCTTTGTGACAATGTCCACCAGCTATTAGTCAATTTTTACTGAATATGTTTTATTCATGCAATAAAAATAAAATTGCTGTTTTACTGTTGTTTATATCTTGTTCTTTGCTAACTTGCATTATGTAAAATTATACAGTATTTAAGAAAGAGGCAAAATTGCCTAACAATCTACCTACATGTATTTACATTTTCACATAATGATAATATTATGTGTATCTTATATAAAAAATATGACTGATAATATGAACAAGGTTCATAGGGCGCTAGATTCAAACACAATTGTATTCCCTTGATATTCTTGGCTGAGTTCGAGTTAACAACATTCCAGACGCTCTGTGAAGCAACACTTATGTACTAAAACAAGTTATAGGTGGTTGGTTACCCGCATTGATAAAATTACAAAAACATTAAACGAATCAGTGAGAAATATCTCGTAACATTCTAGCCAAAGGTGATCCTATCTACTCAATTAGCTGATTGCAAACTCCTAGTTCGTAGGAGTACTGGGTTGAACTTCTCCAATCTAATTATCTACCAGTTTTATCCACAACCACATCGTAAGCTTATGCCAACTTTTACAAAACATGCATACATTAGGAATTCAAACACATAATTGAGCCAACCGTACCGGTCGTTTCAGAAAACCTCATTAACCCGAAGACAGTAGTCAGTATCTTATCTAAGAAAACATGTAAATAGTTACATTCATAACTACTCGGGCATTACCGTAACTGAGAAATACACCTCGCACATAGGTAAAGGGTTACACATTTTAGTTATGCGGTTTCCGGTCACTACTTTTTCAACACTTTCAATAATCATTCTCAGAATCACAGACTTTCAAACGTGTTTATCGTTCGCGATTGATAAAATGGGCATCAAGATCCCATTGAAAGAGAAACAGGTTTTTTCAATCGTTGGAAACACAGAGTCAGATCACATAAAAATATCCTACAAAAATCATAGAGACTTTCGGATGAGAGAGGTTTTCGGATAAGAAAAGATTTTTGTTTTATGAAGATATGTTACATGTCAGTAGATCTATTAATCTCACAGTAACTTTTTTAACTAAGATTGGGGGACCGACAGCTATTTTTGATGGAAAGATTTGATACGTGATGTACAAGTTGGAAAGGCTCCACGTTCTACATTTCAATCTCTTAATGGTGCAAATATTCGGTTTAATTATCACCTTTATGTATACATACCTGAAAAATTGATTATATCATACAGTTAAAGGCACTTATCTTAATTATTGTACCGCGTCTGGCACTTACTGTCTTGGTAACACATAATTATGATTGTTTTCTAGATATTGCTAGAAAAATACTGAATATTCTGTTTTGATAAAACAGCTAATAATAGAAACCCCATTTTTCCTGTATCTAAAAATAGAAAATCATCTCCATCCCTTTTTTGTTTCCCTTCAAGTAAATTCCAAAGCATTGATACCCGAACGACAGCCCCTGAATGTGTTGATGTACACTTCGTTCCAAGATATCATCTTATCAATGTGCATACCCTTCATGAGTAAAAGCTGCAAAATCGGAAATGTAATTTGTTCACACTTTTAGATTTCAAGAATCAGGAGGTTAAAAAGTAGTGTGGGTATAAATAGTATTTCAGCACATTGGCTCAGTTTTAAGCTTAATTAGGACTGACAGTTACAACATCTCAGTAACAACATAGTTTTGCTACTCCCAAAGGGTGTTGCTTTGAAGATATTGCACTGTACTGTGAGCATGCTCCTATTGCCCAAGTTTCTTGTTATTGTTTCAAGTACTTGCATGTTTAATTATATTATAAACATTATTAACATCTTTTTCAGTGTAGCTGACGACTTTGTTGGCAATATAATAATTGTACTAGATAAACTTGAACAGGTTACGTGTTTTCCCCTCTAGCGTAATGTACTATTTATGGTACATAAAGATGCAAATAAAAGATTGACTCACATACCACTTAATCAGCATTAAATTTTGTTACGTTCCAATGAATTTCTAAAATCATCTATTATGAATGAAGGCATACGGGAAAGGTCTCGTTGAATTAATGATGAATAGGGAAAGGTAAGATTTACTGAGAAATACTTGTCGGATGAATACATGCCGGTCCTTGTCTAGGAAATAAACCCTTGAAAATGGATCAGATATCCGATACTGCCATGTCCGCCAAAGTTGGACACGAGTCCGAACTATCACGTGAACACAAACATGTTACCTCGGACGTGATTTCGCGTATCTATATTGGCTTAAAATTCACTAATATTCGTTCGGTGCAAATGATAATGATACTACAAAATCATAATTAAAGTTGTCCGTTTCAATTAAATCATAGTTCATAATTGTATAGCATAAACTCGTCAAAGCTATAATTATATCGAATATAGACGTAGGGCTTTCAATCAGATAATGAGAAAACAGCATTAAAATGATATTCTACCCATTCGGTATGATTTCTATCTTAATAAAATCACTTTAAACATCGACAAATGAAAGTACAGTACAACCTCTTCTGAGTGGCCTTCTCTTGAGCAACAACCTTCCTTCAACAACAACATGATTTTGGACAATTCTTCACGATTTAACTATTAATTAAACCTCTTTAGCGCAACAACCTCATAAAACTCATAGATTTGCTACTCACAATGCGTGTTGCTTTGGACAGATTGCACTGTACATGCAACGTAGTTGAAAAATGCTGGATCGGAAATTTTGGATTAGAAGAATTATCCGATGTAATATACGGCGTGAACTCAAAGTTAGAAAATAAAATGTAGCTTCTGAAATAGCTTCAGTTAAAAATCTTAAAACGTTGATTGATGTTTTAACCAGGGTTAATGCGTCATGTGTGGACTGTTGTGTGACTCCAACAAACAAAAAGAAAATTTATGTGCAGGGCATGTCTTGATGTCAACACTGTTTTGTTTGATCAGAACAAACGAATTATGAACAATAAAGACTGCACTGAGTTAATGATACTTTTTAATTGAGTTAATGATGTAATTGAACATTTATAGAAGAAACATTCTATTTTCCAAAAGGCTAAAAGCCCACGATGATACAAATATGCATACTATAAGATGAACGAACCGAAATATATGATATATATATATACGGTTGTACAATGAACGGAAGTTTCTTATTGATGTGATGTAGATGAATAGTAAGGAAAATGAACAAAAGTCATCTATAAACAATATGAAATAGCGAACGTCATCATGTACGGAGAGGGTCCCAACTATATTCCCCCTCGAAAGGAATTCATGAAAACAAGAATTTTTCTTGAACCCTTCATGAAGAGTTCATGAATAGTTCAAGAAGTATGCATTATTATTTGACAGGTTTATACTATAAGGACTATTTATAATTCCCAATACGGATAAATATGAGGACATGATGAACTGTTTCATGAAAAGATTTATGGACATGATGGAATAAGGTAATCTATTACAGCCAACATAAAACAAGGGTGAACGATGCCTTTGTAGACAGGTTTGACTGTGAAGTGCAGCCACTTCGAAGCAACATTCTTTAGGAATAGTAAAAGTATGTTGAATTGAATATATTTGAGAAAGGGAAATTATATTCATTCCCAATTACAAAGGGCCTATTTTGAGCAATTTAGGGGTACAAATGTTGAGATAAGTTGCGAAAAAAAAAGGTTAAATTTATGATGTTCATTTGTAAAAAAATTCAAACATAACATTCAAAAAGTTTGGACGTCCGAACTATTTTATAGGAATGTATTCAAAACGTTCGGTCGTCCATACTTTTGAGAAATAATTCCAATGATCTACATAGAAAAAAAATGTGAAAAGTTTGGACGCCTGAACAATTTGTTCAAAAAAGATCGGACGACCAAACTTTTGAGAAATAATTCCAATTCCAATGATCTACATAGAAAAAAAACAATGTGAAAAGTTTGGACGCTTGAACAACTTGTTCCTCTAGAGAGTTCAAATAAAAAGTTAAATCGTGAAGAGGTAAAAGTCATGCTGTTGTTGACGGGAGGTTGTTGCTCAAGAGAGGGCCGCTATGGAGAGGTTGTACTGTATATAAAAGCTATGTACGGTGAAAAATAAGAACATGATATTGTAAAATTTGCCTTGAGATAAATAACTATATACGATGTCCGTGAAGTTGGCAGCCTAGCAGCCCAGCAGCGTGAAGTTGGCAGCCCAGCAGACTAGCAGCCCAGCAGCGTGAAGTTAGCAGCCCAGCAGCCTAGCAGCCCATGCAGGAGCGTGAAGTTAGCAGCCCAGCAGCCTAGCAGCGTGAAGTTAGCAGCCCATCAGCCTAGCAGCCCAACAGCTTAATATATTTCTACAGTTAAACTGCACCACAAATCATGCAAAAACTTAAAAACGCATGAAGTAATAACATTATGTTGCTGTCATGTTTATTAGAAGAAAAAAATACGATTTTTATCAATTTTGTGAAGCTGGCAGTGTTGCGGCCGCATAGCGGACTATCATAGTCAAACATATAAAATGCACAAGAAATCCGGCTAAACATTTTCGAATCGATGATATAATTCGATTTTATTCCTTTAACGTTCATTAGATGAGAACTTTTTTTCATTTTTTCATTTTTTGTTTCTTTTTGTGAAGTTGGTAGCCCAGCAGCGTAACAGCGTAATCTATATTTCTACGGATAAACTTCACAACAAATCAAGAAAAATACTTCAGAATGCATAAAATAATATCAGTCTGTTGTTTGGACATTAATTAACTGAAAATATTTGATTTTTTCTTTTTTTTTTCAATGTGAAATTAGCCGCTGCTAGCAGCGTGAAGTTGGCAGCTAGCAGCGTCTTATTTCACGCACAAAAAATTCTTTTTTGGAAAAATCATATATTTTCATTAATTAACGTTCAAACAACAGACTGACATTATTTTATGCATTCTGGAGTATTGTTCTTGATTTGTTGTGAAGTTTATTTTGTCACCCGTACAGGAGATGTCAAGAAGGAAGCAGTTTAGACGGAAATCTGTTAATGCCTCCATACCAGTTTGAATAGACTGTAGGCGGGAACTAAACATACATTCCTATAGATAGAGTGTTAATGTGATATTATTATTATATAGTTTTTCTTGCTTGTATCTAATGTCAGTAACAAGTAAACATAATGTATATAGTGACTGTTACAAGGCGGAACAAAAAGTTCTTTTTGATAATCCAGACATTCGAATGCTTTATAATCACAGAACAGGGAGAGTGCCATAGTAATATAACTTCCCTTTTATGATATATTAAAGTCAAATATAACTGACCAAGGTCCAACATTTCAAAATGTTGCATAGTTCAAAGTTAATCAATCTATTATGTTTGAATGTCACTATTTATAAAGATCAGGTACCTCAATGGGCATTCAAAATTCAATAAAGGCCACATTTTGTATTTCTCAAGGGTGGCCTTTGTTCACAGGTTTGACTGAAGCAATAATATCGGCATGTATACAACCTATCGGCTTGATGAAAAGTTTGCCATCACGAACATAGCTATTATACTCAAATTCCCAGTTCTGAAACAAAAACAAAGTCTTATTCTTTTAGTTTCATATTTACACTAAGCGAAATGATACTCATTGCCTCATTTGATATATTCGTTTATATCAAAATAATATATGAGAGACTACAGATTATATAATACATTACACTTCCAATGATATGTCATGACCCTAATTCCAGAATCGTAAATATTACTTCATTTTTTTGCGTTTTGAGGAAAATGCGTTTAAAGACCGATAAGTTAAGTATTAAACAATTGATGAGTTATACGTTCGTGGCGCAGTTATTTAGTTTCTTCCTTTTTGAGTTACACTAATGTAAGTTAGTGCATGTTGTGCAGTGTTCAGAGATGAATCCAAAGATACCAAACACTCCATTTTTGTCCAAATAAATGAAGGAATTAGAGTGTTATCAAATCTTAAAAACAATCATATACATTTTGTACGTAATCCTAGCTCATATGAAATACTAGTATATCATCAGTGTTTCTC